>RYZW01000135.1:5660-118496 GCA_004367215.1 Colletotrichum trifolii | reverse complement strand
GAACGCGTTATTCCTGACATCAGCCTTAGCCCTCAGCTATTAAGCTAGCCCTCTCGCCCACTATAGGGTAGAAAGCACTCTCTTCTCGTTAGATATCACCAATATAACGCGTATTACCTTATATAACCTCTTGCCCAGAGGTGTCACATTAGATGTGGCTGAACAGTTATTCATACTGGCCGGAACCCGAGTAACGACATGGAGAGCACCAAAAGGACCCAGGCTACTGATACCAATGATGGACTCGCAGGATAGGACGACCACTACGGCCAGTCCTCCAGATGAACGCAGTAGCATCACTGAGACGATACTAAAAGCAACAGGACTTTGGAAGTTCTCTGCGAACAGAAGCCTCGGAAAGCACAGAGTGCAAATGATAGACTAGTATTATTGCCTTTTCAGTTACGTCCTTCCTAGGGCTCACTTTTGCCGAGCAATTCAACGTCATCAGGACGGGGAGATGTCAGGTCAGAAAAAGAGTTCTTATGAGGTTGAAAGTAAAGGAAAGATTGATACTCACAGGACTTATTGTTGACTCCATAGAATGCCAAGATTTCACACTCGGTTGGAAGATGAGTACAAGATTGAGTCAACTCCAAGCTGCGCATCAAGCATACTCGATCAGATGACAATTGCAACGTGGACGGCCTCGACGACCCGTCTCATGATGAGGACGGTGGCATAGTCAAAGAAGAATAACGAGCTTCGTGAGTTGGCACACAAGCTCCGCAGAAGTGAATGTGTGGGATAGACTCTCCTTTCGACGCTGCTACATCTAAGCGTTAGAGAACATTTCCACATTTCCGACTGACAAGAAGCAGGGTCGCTGGATCTCGGAGCATGTGGCGACATTGATCAGAAGCATGAGATGGTATCTATCGACGGATTTGATGAGGCATTCAAGCGCCCGAAGAGACACGGCTTGCACCACAAGGGACTTGCCGAGCAGGCTTTCCAGGGTGGCTAAGTTAGCTAAGGTGGTGTAGTCCCAGTTGCAGTCACACGTATCCGTTCCAATACGTCGCAGGTACGGACCCCCACGCATCTCGGTTAGCAGCTGGTGTGGGACCTCATCAATACTTGGCTGTTGGCAGCGTCATGTGTGTCAGCTATGCAGTTGGACGGATGAAGACTGCGTGTCGCGAATGAGACGTCATGAACGCCGACGACTAAGAGCTTACCGTGAGCCGGCATCTGAGATCTCAAAGCGACGATGGGAAAATGGCAGGTTTCAAAGTGAAACAGCGGCTTCTAAGAAAGTGAAAGCTGCTATTTTTTAAATACAGCCCGCCAAATGGCAAGACTGTCAAACGAAACGCCGAAGTACTTTGTTCTCATGAGAAGTTGTCAGAGGTGAAGGATTAGGCGCTTTTTAGCGGCCAACAGGGTGAGCGGTCTTGATAGAGTGCAGAGCCGTCTATGCTTGGTGACATCAGACGTCCCTAGGCAGTTCCCAGGAGGTCAGCACTAGTCTGTATCGGTCACTGAGGCGAACGCAACCATTGCTCACGCCAAGCCAAGTCGAGAAGCTGAACTGGCTAAGCCTTTAACTCGGAATTGAAGCAATTGAGCTCCATCGATGGCGATTCTCGCGATTCCAGCGGTGGCGACTGCCTCACCGACATGTCAGCATCTGGTGAACGAGGTTCGCTCCAGATGAGACGCTGCCGAGAGCTCTGCCGACTCTGTTCAGAATCGGAACGAACGGCTCGTGACTTGTTGACTCAGATTGGGAAGCTTATCTCTACGACATTCTTCCTGACAGCGTCGTACTACTGCTCACTACAGTGACTGCTTCAGTGAAACCCATCCTTCCGACGGCCGCTCCCGACAAGAATCTCACCGGCCGACACGTTCGGTCAACGTGAAGACAGGATGACCCTGGCCCTGTAAGTGCTCACGTGTGTGGCCAACAAGCCACCGCAGATCGGTCAACGGCGCAGAGTGTCGTCACTGGAGGCCAGGCGGTGAGAGTGGATGCGGACGGTGGGCCGGCCAGCGGGCCGTCAATGCCGTCACTCATTACCTGCTTCTCCCCAGTCCCCAGTCCCCAGTCCCCAGTCCCCAGTCTGCAGGGCAAGGAAGGGCTCGTGGAGGAGTAGGCATGGGAAAATGTTCGGGAATATCGACGTTGGTGTATCCGTACGGACACTACCTACCTAGTACATGGTACAGTGCGTCCGTACTACGGAGTACTACGTCAACTAACCTAGAAGCTAGAAGGTAGTAGCAACCACTGTACTCCGTACTATGGAAGGCTTCCAATTACTTGTAGGCTGTGCGACGCCCACGCTGCCCCCAACCTCTGCCGACCCCGCAGTGGTGCAGCACTGCGTTTACTCACTATCAGAATCAACTTCTTTTCTTCTCACTCACCCTTCTCTCAATCACGTCTCCTCAACCCTCTTCTTCCCAGATTCAGCCTGAGTGAGAGGAAGAAAGAAAGAAAGAAAAAAAGAAGCCAGAGAGAGCGAGCGAGTGAGAGAAGAGAGCGCCGAGGAAGAGGGAGACACATATTCCATCAGACCATCTCTACATATTATGCCTCAACCAAAGGATAAGGACCCTTACGCGTTTCCGACCCGGCAGCTGCTTGTTCTTGGTAAATCACACCCTCCCATTCCGCGTCTCCATCGTCATCTCCATCTCCATCACCGTCTCCATCCCATGCCATGCCATGCCTCGTCGTCCGAGTCGTCTTCGCCTCTCGTCCCGTGTCTGCCGTTCCCAGTTGAGCAGGCCCATCGCCTTTGATTCGAGGTCGAGGTCGAGGTCCTCTTCTCGCTGCCACGGCCCGCTAACGCCATCTCCCAGCAATATGTCGATTCTCCGAGCCCATTGCCTTCAACTCCATCCTGGCCTACACCTTCTTCATGGTGAAGGACCTGCGTGGCGAGGATGAAGACGCGTCTTTTTACGCGGGACTGCTCGTCTCCGCCTACGCCGTCGCCGAGGCCTTGACCTCGATGGGATGGGGTGCCCTGTCCGACCGCGTCGGTCGCAAGCCCGTCGTGCTGTTCGGCCTGGTTGGCGTCGCCATCTCGAGTCTGATCTTCGGCATGGCAAAGTCGTACTGGGTCGCCCTCCTGGCGCGCTTCATCGGCGGAGCCCTCAACGGCAACGTCTCGGTCATGCAGACCATGGTGGCCGAAATGGTCAAGAATCCCGACCACGAACGTGAGTTATAGTCCACCCGTCATGGCCATCCTTAATCCGTGAAGTGTCCTACGCCTTGTCGAGCTCCGCTGACCGCTCTGCCGGGTGTAGCCAAGGCGTACGCCGTGCAGCCGTTCGTCTGGACGCTGGGTGGAATCATTGGTTCCGCCATGGGAGGCTTCCTCGCCAACCCTGCCGTCCACCATCCTCGCTTCTTCCCCAAGGACGGCCTGTTCGGACAGTATCCCTACCTGCTGCCCAACCTCGTTTCCGTCGTCGTCATCATCTTCGCCGTCATCCAGGGCCTGTTCTTCTTGGAAGAGACGAACGAAAGCCACCTCGGCCTCGACGACGAGGCCGAAGCCGTCGAGGACGACGACTTTGACGACGAGAGAACGCCCTTGCGGAGAGCCTCGATACGCAGCCTGAACCGCCGCCGCTCCATCTCCGCCAGCCACTCGAGACCCCGCTTCGCCGAGTCCAGTCTCCCGCTGCCCATCGAGCACGACTTTGACCTGAGACGGTCGTCCTTTGGAACCGTCCACTCGATCAAGGTGATACCCGACGAGATCCGCGCCCGCCTGCGTCCAAACGGCCAGAACGGCGTCAACGGCGTCAACGGCGTCAACGGACACAACGGCCGTGCGGCGCGGCAGCAGCAGCAGCAGCGCAAAAAGGTCAAGACGTTCAACTTCACCGTCGTCATGCTCACGGCGACGCTCATCATCTTCTCGTACCACCAGATGGCCGCCGGATCCCTGCTGCCCACGCACCTCCTCGACAAACCGCTCGCGCCCCACGGCCACCTCGACTTCCGCGGCGGCCTGGGCTACGACACGCCCGACGTCGGGGCCTACCTCGCCATCAACGGGCTGCTGGGCCTCGTCATCCAGGGCGTCATCTTCCCCATCTTTGTCGAGCGCGTCGGCGTCTGGGGCTCCTTCATCTGGATGATTGTGCTGTACCCGACGGCCTACCTCCTCATGCCCTTCTTGTCGGCGCTGCCCGACGGCCTCACGCAGGCGGGCATCTACTTCTCGCTCGTCATGCAGAGCTTCTACGGCATCATCGTCGGCCCCGTCACGCTGATCCTGCTCAAGGACGCCACCCCGACCGCCCAGGCCCTCGGCAAGGTCAACGGGCTCGCCATGTCGGGCGCGTGCCTCGCGAGGACCGTGTCGCCGCCGCTCGTCGGCGTCATCTACAGCCTGCTGGGCTCCGCCGCGGCCTGGTGGAGCTGTTCCGTGTTTGCCCTCGTCGGCGTCGTCCAGGTCATGTGGGTGCCGCGGAAGCACATCCACGTCGACCACGTCGAGGTCGACAATGCGCTGGCGAGGCAGATTACCAACACTTCGCAGCGGGATCGCGACGAGAGTCGGAGCCGCGCTTGATTGTCTTTGTTTCTTCTTCTGCCCTCTTCTGTTTCTCTTATTCTCTTCCCAGCTCTCTATATCAAGGCCGAGGCAACAACATCACCATGAACCGGAGTTTGGCATCATGGCATTTTCCCCCTTGTCTTTTCTCATTCGTGTCGATACATCTGCGATGATCGTCTCTAATACGCGCGCTGTCTCTTGGCCGGGAGTTTGAATGTCTTGTTTGATTTGGCAACAATTTGATTTTGGTGACGAATTGTGCTCGAATGGGTTATGAAGTTGGCATGACGGGATCTAATACACGGTCTATCCCAGGTTTATATAAAATACCTTGATCTCGCAACTCGGCAACTCATGACGTGAGGTAGACTGAGGACGTGTGCATCCCGAGGATATTCGTCTATCGGTCTCGTGCTAGGAAACCTGGAGATGATGACCAGTGACTTGATCCATGATATATAACACAGTGAGTAGTTTGCTCGTCTCCAACATCTACACTGCTGCTAACTACAGACGTCCAATATTCTCACGTTGAGTAAATAAACACACGAAAAAAGATGGAATATATACAAATGTCGTCCCTCACACAAACCATCACAGAGCCCCCTACAACCCACACCACCCCCTCCCCGTCACATGCCAAACCGGCGCCTCAGCTCCTGCACATGCGCCCGTCGTCGGCCACGGTCCACGCGTCGCTCCCGACGGCCGCGACGTTGTACAGCAGGCCGCGGGGGTCGTACTTGTGCTTGACGTCCAAGAGGGCGGGGTAGTTGACGCCCCAGAAGGTGTCCTGCCAGTCCCGCTGCTGGAAGTCGGCCTCGTTGACGTAGGCGCCGGCGCCCGGGGTCGCGGCCTCGATGACGGGCTGCACGACGTCCGTCATGCGCGCCTGGGCGGCCCGCATGTCGGCAAAGGGCACGTCGAAGCTCCACGGCAGCGTGAGGGAGACCTGGACGATGGAGTCGCGCCACTGCGGGAGCACGGCGTTGACGGCTCCGCCGCCGCCGAAGCGCGAGACGTCGAGCCCGACGCCGATGTAGGTGACGCCCAGCTCGACGAGGCGGTGGGCCGTGGGGCCGAAGGAGGGGAGGGCGGAGCGCGGGAGGAGGCGGCCGCCGAAGAGCTGCGTGCCGACCTGGATGTTGCCCGAGGGCAGCGGGCCCCAGTAGTGGTTGTAGTGGTCGCGGTAGGAGGCGAACGAGGTCAAGGTCGGCTCGAGGGCGACGCCCAGGGCGGCGAGGGAGGCCGTCAGCGGGCGGAGGATGGCCTCGGCCTCGGCCTCGGTCTTGTTGTAGGCCGTCATGGCGGGGGACTGCAGGAAGCCCGGGCCGAAGAAGTAGATAATCATGACGCCCGAGTCGACAATGGACGGCAGGGCGGCGTGGAAGGCGTCGACGACGGCGTTGAGCAGGGCCGTGTCGTTGTCGGGCACGGCCACGGCGAAGCTGGCGCCGCTGACGGGGGCGTCCGGGTGCGCGCGGACGGTGATGGACGTGACGACGCCGTAGTTGCCGGCGCCGCCGCCGCTCAGGGCCCAGTAGAGGTCCGGGTTCTCGGAGCGCGAGGCCGTGAGCAGGGCGCCGGTGGGGGTGACGACGTCAAAGGACAGGGTGTTGTCGGCGGCGAGGCCGTAGACGGACGACAGGGCCGAGTGGCCCCCGGACTGGGTGTAGCCGCCGGCCAGGCCGACGGTGGGACACTCGCCGGTGACGACGGTCAGGCCGGCGTCGTGGGCGGCGGCGATGGCCTCGAAGCCCTGGACGCCGGCGCCGGCCTTGAGGGCCTTGCCGACGTAGGCGTCGTCGGCCCAGTCGACAATGTCGGCGCCCTTGAGGTAGTGGGTCCACACGGCGAGGGCCCCGGCGCCCGTCGACCGGCCGTTGTAGTCGTGGCCCGTGTTGCGGATGACGAAGCGCACGTTGCGGTCGTCGGCGAACTTGAGGGCCGCCACGATGTCGTCGGGGCCCGTCGCGTTGACGGCGTAGCTCACGTAGTTGCCCAGGGTGCAGGGGGAGTCCCTCGGCTGGAAGGGGTCGCAGCTGGCGTTGGCGAACAGGGGGGCCATGACGGACGACGAGGACTCCATGCTGGTGCGCGAGTCATTGTCAGCGGGTGTCTTTTATCTCATTCTTCACTCGGGTTTTATCCCGTTGACCCGTTCAGATTGGCGGACAATCTTTGAGGTGGAGTTTCTTTTGATGAAGAAGGCTGGCAGAGGGACAGACACGAGGGGGAGGAGAGAACTCACTGGACCTCGGAGTAGAGCCAGGCGTCCTGAAGACGGGCGCACTCGGTCGCGTTGTAGGCGTCACCGTGGCATGGCGTTCCCAGAGGAACAGTGGCAACCAGACGGCCGCCGACGGTCTCGTTGAGCTGAGCCCACGTCTCTGGCGACGGCCAGCCCGCGTCTCCGGGGAGGTATTTGCACGAGGGCGTCGTGGGCGCCGTCGAGTTGGTGTTGCCACGACCGGAGCAGCGAGCAGCGACGCCGCCAGCCAGCACGGAGGCCAGAACCGTACGGATAGAGGAGCGCATCGTGGGATCTCTGCTTGGCGATGAAGGGGGGGGGTGTGGGAGGGGCGGCCGTGAGAAGTGAGAAGTGAGAGGTGAGAGGGAGAGAGGGAGAGAGGGAGGGGAGGCAAAGGAACGATGCAACGTGCTTCTCTGCAGATGTCCGACTCTTTGCTGCCCGAACTACTCTGCACTCTGGACCGAGTACTACAAGGCGCACGAGATGCACGAGATGGAGGAGAGACGCAGCAAAGGGGGGGGCCGGGAGAGCTCTCACGACTGTCGGAGGGGTTTTCAACCTTCTAATATCACATTGCGATGCTAGCAGCCTGAAGTGGCTCCACGTCTTTGGACGAGATATCTTGCAAGTATCCGTACGTACAAGTAGTATCCGTACACGAATTACTCTCTCTACCTCTGTCGTTTCCCCCTCGTCATTGGCCCACGGCCCTCTGCTGGGAGAAAGTGGCGATGGTCGGCTACACAAGCGCCATGCAGGCCGAGCAGAGCGACCTCTAGGCTATTGGGCCATGGTGATTTACACGCGCATCTTTGGACAATTCGGGACATGGTGTCCGTCCCCGGCTGGCGGCAGAGAAGCACTGCCGCCGAGGGCTCCGGTAGCCGAGAGAGCTGCATACGCGAGGCGTTGTTTGCTTCCATCATCTACTTACATCCAGTCTGTACACCCACGCAGCAGCTGTTGGGACGCAGCAAAGGACACTGAAGCTGCATCTGTACATTACTTCGTCCCTTGACTCCGTACAGAGTATAACCACATAATGACGCGTAGGTAGCCACGACGTTCGTCCTCCAGTCCAACCCTTGAACCAACATCTTGGTCGTCTTCGTCTTGGTGTGATGTGCGGAGGATCCATTCCCCGGCGTCGTTCAGGTCGAATCTGCCTATCCCATGCCATCCCCTTCGCCCTACCGGTGGAAAGTGGATTGGGTGGACGGACTTCACCGCATGGACGCGCAAGAGTCTTGACTCGTGATCCCTGCCCAGCGCCGGACGCGCTTCCGCGAAAACCCTTTTTTCTTTTTTTTTCTTCTTTTTCACCCACTGCCGCTGAAGAATCTCTCGTCTTCCCGACAAGCTAGAACGCCCCAGGTTCTTTTGAGCTGGGTGCCGTCCTTGCCAGGCCCCCTGGCTGTTCTTGTTCTCAATCTTAATCCCGCCCTGCTCGCAGAGTGGACTCAAATACTGTTTACTCCGTAATGATGGATGAATGGCAATGTTTGGCAGACGTTCTTCCTCGTCCGATGTTGTTGGGACCTGCAGCCACATCCCGGAAGATGAGGGATTAAGCTAGAGTTCTCTCATCACCACGTTGGAAGCCCTGCGTGTCGTGGTGGGTAATGGGCGTACATCCATTCCCGCAGCAGGGACTCGGTCAACGGTTTGCAAATGGAACGGGAGGGGCCCTTTGTCGGTCCTGTGATGTTCAAGGGCTTGGGTCCTTTTGGCACGATGCCGAGGACTTGGGCAGATTGCTTCCTGGCCGGTCCATCTCGAAACTGCAATGTGCGTGATGTGAGATACCTCAGGGTTTGGTGCTCCCTAATACCTGTGGAGATACGGGTTATCCATCAGCAATGTCCGTTGGAACCAGACACTGTCATGTCGACAAGCGAGCGAGACCATCAGTCCTGCATGAACAACATCGTGGCCCACGAAAAGCACACGGCAATGTGATTATCCACGAGTCCGCGACTAATGTGGCCCTCAACTCTGAGGATAGCCCCGGCATCACCAGGCATCACCAGGCAGAGCAGCAGAGCCCGGATTGTGCTGAAATCCGGCCGATTTCCTCCATTCTACGTCTCTCTCCCACGCGCGAATACGACACCCTCTTCAAGTGGACCGCCGTGATCGTCATCGCCCACCACCTTGATACCTTGTTTTTCCTCCCTTATTTTCTTGTACACTGCATGTAATTTCGTCTTCTTTGCTCGGTATACGTATAATCTGCACACTTGCCCAGCCGCAAGGGTCTGCCGCACATATGATGCGAGACGTGTGGGGGGTGGAAAGCCTTGCGAACCGGACCTCGACCTCGACCTCGACCTCGACCTTGAACACAACCTAGTTGACTCCTTGTTCACAGCAGTACATACAAAGTTGCCAACTCTCCGCCGCCGTTCGGGTGTCCACATCAGCAAGAGGAGAAAAGGGCTTGACCGCCCCTTGCGAAACCGCTCTGCTCCGGGCAGCAGCACTCTTCGCCTTTTCGTCGACGACGGACTACCAAGGATGGGCTGGACATACGGCGCCCCAGACGACATTCCCACCATTGGGCCGAGCATCGCTGCCGTCACCATCACCATCACGTCCATCGCCTTCCTTCTCGTCTGTCTGCGGTGGTACGTGAGGACGGCCGTGGTCAAGGCCGTCGGCTATGGTGAGTTTTCCATCCATCCTCCCGCCGACAAGGGTTGGGTCCCGGGTCCCCGTAACGGGCACGGTTGAACTGACCAAAGCGGGCCGTAGATGACTGGGTCATCATCGTTTCTTGGGTATGTTTGCAGAACATCTTGACTTGGCCGTCGGGCGGTAGTGGCTGCTGATCTTCTCTGGGTGAATAGATTGGTGCTTGTGGCTACACGACGTGCAGCGTCATTCGTACTATGCCCTCGCCCAAGTACCCTGCTGCGTATGATGCTGATGGATTTGTAGAGACGAGATGGGGTTTGGGCTTGACCAGGCTCGAGGACATGCCCGCCGAGAATGTGCTCCAGTTTGGAAAGGTGAGTACTTGGTTGGCTGAAGCCATCGCCGACGTTGAGCTGCTTTGCTGATGGCCCGAAGCTGCAATACATAGGAGGTCCTTTGTAGGCCACTCCCCCCCCCCATCCCATCAGAGAGACAAACGCCCACGATGGGCACCAACTGACGACGCCACGAGCAGCTATGTCATGGGAATATGGGGCTTCAAGATGAGCCTGCTCTTCTCCTACCTGCGCTTCTTCCCCAGGGGAGCATACCGCAACATGACCATCGCCATCGCCGTTGCTTGCACAATGGGCCACATGGCCTTCGTCTGCGTCTTTCTCTTCCTCTGTACACCGGTAGGCCGTCTACTCGCCAAAGGCAAGTCTGATACCATGACGACTGACACACAAGTCTCGTCGGCAGATCGAGAAGCAATACGACCCAAACATGCCCGCCGACGTCGGCAGCTGCGTCGACGCCATAGCATTCTACCTGACCTTTTCGTCCCTGACCATCGTCTTTGACGTCGTCATGTGAGTATATGCCCCCAGCACCAACGGCCAGACAGGTTCTTTGCCCTTGCTGACCCAATGGCCCTCGGGCCGGCCCGCTCAGCATGCTGCTCCCCTTCCCCCTGATCCTCAAGTCCCAGATCCAGCGCCGCAAAAAGGTCGTCCTCCTCAGCCTCTTCGTCCTCGGCGTCTTCGTCACCGTCATCCAGGCCCTCCGCATCCAGACCATCAAGAACCTCGTCAACTACCTCGACTCGGCCCGCACCATCCAGTGGTCCATCATCGAGACCGACATTGGCATCATCATCGCCTGCGTGCCCACCCTCGCGCCGCTCCTAAAGTCCTTCGCCGAGCGGACGCGCAGCGGCACAAACGGCGCTTCCCGAGGCCAGAAGCCAGGGTCGAGGTACGCGCTGCAGACGTGGAGGACGGGCCGCAGCGGCACGCAGCCGCTGAGCGCCGGCGTCGACCGCCACACGTCCATCAGCGCGAGCCGCACGACGGAGCCGGACGACAGCACGGAGAACATACTCGGGCCGCCGGTGATCACCAAGAGGACCGAGGTGCAGGTCACGACGGCGCGGGAGCGGTGGGACGAGGCCGAGGACAAGGACGTGGGACCAGCGGGCGTGAACCGGCGTGCGTGATGGTGGGGGCGGCGGGCTCGAGGAAGAATAACGACGGTAGACTAACGATTAATGTAATGTGTTTTTGCCATACGTCTTTCTCCCAGATATCAACAAGGCTGTGGATTTCACTGGCGGCTGCATGTGTCTGTCCCCTTCCGCGATGGCTTCGTCTGCTGCAGAGCGACCGCCTCTACTGCAACTTGCCTTCCCCAGCGTGCGTCCGATTCTGCTGGCCAGAAACAGCATGGGCAGTCGAGGGTCCAACCGAGGCCGCATGTCTCCGCCGACCTGACTACCTCCGTGCGTCGAACCCGGATGCCGCGGGCCGATTCCCGGAATCGCGGCGTCGGCCCGGGGGCTCGGTCCACCGGCGCCCGAGGTGACGGTCCGTTTGGACAAGGCGTCGCGGACGGGCCGACGAGGTACCTTGGCAATATCAAAGTCATATCAGGGTGGCTTTGCTCGCATTGTCGGGTGTGTTTGTCTGATGCAAAGAGACGACACCTTGCCATTCAAAGATGTGAGTGAATCAGGCACGTCAAGCATTCGCATGTTCAACTCGAAAGACCACATCCTGACGGATTTGCAAAACGCTGCTGAGGTATCCATTGTTACACAGCGTCTATCTACAATCCTGGCCCGACAGACAATACACGGGATCCCGTCCACCGGGGGACACACGTCAAGTGCCACACCTCCTCCCCCCATACCTTACTGGAAATCCCGCATGAAGCCGACGAGCCCGTGCCGTTTGCGGCGCTTACGGTGTAAGCTTGCACCCAAGGTCCTTGTTGCATCTGTTTATGCACTTGACGTAAACGTCGTTGCTGGAGGGGCTAAAGAAGCATTCCTTGCGGCACTCGTTGCACTGTATCGACACATTAGCTTCCATGTGTGTGTGTGTGTGTGTGTTGGGAAGAGGTTGGCTGGGTGCCAGCATACCATCGTGTTCTGACGAGCCTCGAGAACAGCAGCAGGGGCCGCGGGGCCGGCCACGGCGATGCCTGCAAAGAGGGCGACGATGATGGTTGAGAACTGCATGTTGTAGTAGCGGTGCGTAAAAGTGTTGCTTTCCCGGCTTGTAAGAGCGTTTGAGCTGGATAATGAAAGTAAAAGAGAGGAATGAATGATACGAAGCAAGAGAACGGTTGATGTCCCGGACACTGTCTGGGAAACCAGACGCAAAGATGAGAGGAATAACTGCGTCTTAAGTAGCTGCTGGGAGATGTAAGCCCTGTACGGATACAACACTCGAGCAATTCATTATAGTTTACAGTGTATTTACGCAGTACGGAGATGCTTGGATGAACAAGGGGGGGGGAGGGGGTGCTGACCTGACTCGATGTTGTAAACGGCTGACGCAAACCTGATACGACGCGGACCGGCTCGAGTGCTGTAAGAGGCCGTATCCGGGGTGCGATAGTTGTTTAGTGAACAGGAATTGCATAGTAGTAGCAGGGCTAATTGCGATTGTTGTCCATGCCACGTCGAACACTCGGCTGCGGGCAAAAGCTTGATTCATGTTCCCACCCCCCGAGTGGCGACGTGCCGACGCATCGTCAAGACGAACTCTCGGCCGTCGCTGCGGCGTTCCCCATTCTGAGATGTCGATTCAGTTCATCCGGTCCAAGAGACAGGGTTGACATTTCGTCCATCGAGTATCCGTACCGTGCTCCATTACCCCTAATGACATGTGCGTGATGCGCAATGCCGCAAAGGTTCGACAACAACGACGGAGAGGGCTTGCCCGCTAGCCAAGAATGAGAACCCCGGCCTCTTAATATCGCACTGCTACACTGCTAGTCTTTTCCGAATCTTCTTCGAGGCCTTCTGGAACCTGGGGAACTATTTCGCCGGCAGGTTTATCAAGCAACTTCTGATGGAACCGGACTTATAGTCCTATCAACACTTTGACACTTCAACACTCTGCACAATAATTACTCGGTCCTCTCAGTATCCTCGACAGGTCAATGGAGACATGACACGAGATGGCCGAGTGATACAAGATGACAGAGTAGGGATCAAGGCACTCGACTGTCTACATGGTGCGGACAGTATGCGCTTATCTCTCCTGCTATTGAATCCCCCCCCCTCCTTCGATGCTACCGCAGCAGCAAGCCGCCAAAGTTTAGGAGAGAAAAAGCCAGAATTTGACCAGCCGGATCCGGAAAGCATTCTAGCAATGTAAGGATGATCTGGCAAGAGACTGTATCCAGGCGGGCGAACCGCCGGCGCCGGCGCTTGACACGAAAACCAGCCGCACAAAACCGGCGAGGGCTTGGCAGTTCCCGCGCCGCGGATTCATCGGACTCTCCGCCCTCGTTCTGCAGCCAATCCCATCATCTCGCTATTATAGTTGTACTTTCCAAACAGTTTCGTCTGCCTTTTGCCAAGTTGGACCGGGTAGGGATACTCGTCCTTCTCGAAAACTCAAGCAGAGGCGTTCGACCGCAGCGGCGCCGGCTAGCGTTCGGGGAATTTGTCTCTAATAGCAAGGAGTAATTAATCAAGTCTATAAGGTGTTTTACATTGTCAACGATAGTTCCGGCCATATACGGGAAAGCCTCCGGCTGTTGAAACGGTTAAAGAGGGTCAAGCGGCCCGGTGGAGGAAAAGGCACGCACGACTCGGGCGTTCAGAGTTTGTCGACCCGAGCCATAGGAAGGGCGCATCTTTTTCTACACATCCGGACCGATGGAAAGTCATACCGAGAAACGTCAAAGAGAATCTCTGGAAAAGTGACAGCAGCAGCAGCAGCAGCAACAGAAATATCTAGCTAGTTAGAAACCAAGCTCAACACCATGGCCGAATGGCGGGTCTGGCCACTTGTCGATTTTCACACAAAGGCTTTTAGACCGTTCAAGTTTTTGTCGCCTTCCTTTCAAACTGTATCTTTGGATAGCCGAGCCGAATGGGTAGTTGAGCAGAACTTCCACGACTTGGAATTTCCTCCAGTCGTCAACTGGGGTGACGGGGCCCGACCTCGAGACCATCTGAGACGAACAGTCTCGCCGCGAACCCGCCGACCGCACTGTCCCGCACACCACGAGCACATGGTTGACCAGCCTTGTGTCCAAGTAACTACCCCAAGTTTAATCAGACACCGTCTATCCATACTCGAGCGTTGCATTCTTTTCGTACTCCCCTGCAGCCGAGGCATGGACGTCACACATTGCCGTTCTGGAAACCTGGTCAGCCAACTTCAATCCCTTGCCCAGTAAGTGATCCATAGTGTTGTTTTACCGGCAGTCAGTCCTTTGTATAACTAAAAAATTGAACCTTTGAAATAGTCGAGCGGTGACATTCCAGGGTTCCAGTCACATCCGGACCATTTATCGGATTTCGAGGGCAGGATCGGCGCGATAAAGTCCAGTCCCAGACTGCCCCAAGAGCGGACCATCAAGCTTTTCGTGCCGTTTCACCGAGTATGACAAGGCCGGGTACAGAAAGGATGGCAGCAGCAAAAGACTGCCTCCAGTTGGATACACCCAGCTCATCGGCTGTGCTGTCAAGCCGGATGACATGCTCTCCGCTGGGTTGTCCCTGTTCCAGCCAAGGGGTGTCGCATGAGCGACAGGAGAGCCCGAAGCATGGAAACTCAGTGATTGCAATTAAACACTATCAATAGCCAAATTGAAGTTCTGAAGTCGAGACACCTAATATCGGAGAGACCTCGTGGTCAGCAGCTGGGGAGCTCGAACCATTTGTGTGCTGCGTCTAGGAAGGACAGCAACTGAGCCAAGTTCCCTAGTTCCTGTACTTTTTTTTTTTAATATACTTGATGGGGAACGCTTCGTGTCGTATTTATTCAGCTTTCAACTCTACTTACAAGTTACACGCACGAACAGCATCATCAACAATCTCTGCAAGTTGAACCCGGAGAGCGGAGTGGGTATCCGGGGCTTACGGCGACCGAAGCGGGGCTGGATGTTCCGGACCTCCCGGAGTTTCCGTAATGTCCCCGCAACCACCGCCCCAACACCGGACTTTGGGAGCATACACGGCCGCTTTCCACACCCTCACGCGTCATGCGAGGATTGTCAGTTCGGCTCTTTCCAGTCGTCAGCGCCAGCGCTCAATCCCACGAAAAGACGTTCTGTATCTCCATCTGCCCCCCCGCTGGCAGGGTGCACCATCCCTCACGGCCGCTGGGCGCCTGGTACAGCCCCTGCGTCCCGTCGTTGTAGACGACCTTGATGGTCGCGGTCGAGTGCCTCCCGTCACCGTCAAAGTAGGCCCAGCCGTCGTCCTGGATGACGGCGTCGCCCTTCTGCGCGTTCCAGCTCCAGTGGTCCGGGTTGTCGTGGTAGAAGCGCCAGCCGATGGCCCCCTCGACGTCCATGACATGCCTTGCTCGATAGGCGGTGCAAGGGTCGGCGTGGGCAACTGAAGCGGCGGAGACGAGGGTGAGGAGCGCAGAAATGTGTTTCATGGCTGGTTGTCCCGAGGTGCGAGTGTCAGCAAATACTGAGCGCTGCTTGAGAATGAAATCTCCGGAATGCGTGACGAGGGGTGTGTTCTTTAAATGATACGTACGAGATGCGTGAACTGACAATGGCGGAAGAGCCTGCGCTTCGCTACGATGATCAGGATTGAAGTATTCAGGCACGATCAAACTCACCAAGCTTGGGATATGTAGTGTGAGTTTAACGCCAGGTGTATCTGACCGTCGTTCGCGGTACAGAGTATAGCCGTCCTGGCAATGCTGAGGGGGGACTCGGATTGGGCGGAGATTATCACTTGACGACTCTCCTTGCCAGCGCTTCCAAATTTACTCGCCTAGTTGCGGGGAGAAAAAGTGACTCGGACAATCCGAACCATTCGCTTCAAGACCATTGCTGGAGTGAGTGGCCCTCTATTACTCTCAACGGCGTCTCGCATCACACTGGTTCCACAGAACGCAGGCATCCTGCGAGAAATGTGTATCTTGAGAGTAGGGCCATGCAAGGATCATGACATCGAATCGATTCACTCAACGAAACCACGCGGAAGAAGTCCACGGCCACGGCCGATGATCGGGCTCTTGAACACCTGACGGTGACAGTCCGGCAGTACGAGGAGGTAGCCCCGAGCTATCCGTGCTGCATAAAAGAAAGGGCCACGTGTTCATGATGTTAACGTGGTCTCGACGCACATTGCGAACGGCTCGCGACTCGGCTGGCATAGCACTGGATCTGCCCCGACGCGCGTCCGTCGGAAGCCGAACCAATATAGATTCAGTTTCAAAGGCATTAAAGATGCGAGGTACACGCAATGGTATAGGGGCCAGTTCTTCTCGTCTTAAATTCGGTAATGATGCCCCTTACTCCATGACACGGAGCTACTGCGAGGTAAAGGTCCAGAGCTCGAAATCATTATTACTTACTAGGCACAGTCACCAAAGCGCCCATAGGCAAACGCTGTCCAAACTGACTGATGTTTGTATAAACCTCGTCACACTCACGGAAGTGAAGTGGTTGATGGTCCCGTCATATTCAATCCAGCGGTTAAAGTGTCCATTTCAACAAGGTTCTCGGCGCAAAGAAAAAAATGCCTACGTGAGCTTCAATGAGGCCCGATCAAAGTCGATCAAAGCTAATAAACCGTCAGTTCCAGCGTCACCGTGACCAGATCCCTCCTACTCGGCGCATTCCCCCTGGCCGTCACAGCTGAGACCATAACTTCCTTCACCTGGACGAGATGTACCAACGTCGAGCGGTGCGAGAATGTCGAGGCCCCGGGAAGCCCCACGGGCCAGAGTCTCGTGCAGCTGGGGCCCTACGTCATCTATCCCGGAGCTTACAACTTTCCCTACTCCAAGGATGCCGGCTGGGTGTACGACGGGTCAAACGGCTACTGGTACTCGGCAGACGTCGATGGCGAGTACGTTTCTCCCGAGGGATACCTCAACTTTGCCAAAGACTTTAACCGAGTTGGCATCGTGAGCAAGAACGGGGATGTCGGGGCGACGTACTGGAGGCACCGAGGAGAGCCGTGCTGTCTCCCGGATGAAGTGGGCACTCTCATCTACGACATCACCTCTTATAAGATGGACATCTCATGAGGCATTGTTCAGGAACGCGTGAAGAGCAGACCCGGTTTCCGAGCGCCTACGTCTGCAGTTCATATGGGACGGCCAAAGCCTCGGAGAAGCCATAGAAGACATCATGTATCGATTGTCTTGACTGCCAGTTGCATCATTTCGAAGCCGAAGCTGGCAGCCGCTTGCGCAAAAGAAGAGACAGGACTATCAACGCCCAGCCACAGACAGAGATGATGGCCATCGAAACTGGAATCAGCTTCGTGGCACGCACAAGTAAAACCAACTCACCCTTGAAGACACGTCGGCCTGCAACGGATCAAGTGCCGGTGTCAGCTACTGCAGGCGGTATCATGGTTGGCTTTACGCTATAGGTAGACGCAGGCAATAGCAACTAGAGCTTGTGGTACGAGGTCAGATGTGTTGATGCGATTCTCACGAGATAATACGAAAGGTGGCAGCTTGCCACTTTTCACTTCAAGTCTCACGAGCTCGAGATGATGCCGTCAAGTAGGGCTAAGACACACTGCCACAACTAGGAAGCCAAGAGGGCTGGTAAGCGGTGCAATTGGTCACCTGTGGCAGTGGTTGGATCCTCACTTGACGGTCATCAAGCTTACTTGGGTATCACGAGAGGCGTACAGAGTGCCTGGTTAGTGCCAATGCTTAGCTGTGAAGATGGACCTGCGTCTACAGAGCCTGATGAGCGCTCCAAGGTTGTACAGAGCCAAGCATGTAATCTGAGCGCGTTGAATACTTGACGATGATTTATTCAGAGCACATAAGCACCACGAAAGCGGCACCGCACAAACGAGAGCCACACCACATCACCACGGCCCATCAAAACAAATACAAGAACCAGCAACCCTGGGCCTGGGGCATCCGGCCGCAGTTGAGTTGTCAACCATGCCCCAGCCAACCCTACAGCAACCGCCTCCTCGTCGGTCTGCCCCAGCTTACAGCGAGCAAGCAAAACACCGAAATTGGAGCCGAAAGCAACGGAATCACCAGCCATTCTGTGCTCCGGCATGGAACCAAGCTCCCCGGATGTCCCGGCTATATGCTCCGTCTTCAACAACGGCTATGAGTTGCCAACCCCTAAAACCTGTTATCGATCATTAAAGGAAGGCCATTTGCTTGTATACCGCTCCGTTACGATAGCCTAGCTACCGGATACCGCGTACATCACCCCCTCCCGCTCTTCCCACAGTCTGAAACCACTCCCAGACACAACGATACGATTCCCCCTCAGCACTCGAATCCCTGCGGATCGTTGACGTTGCTGCATCTGTACCCCGTCGCGGGCGTGGGCGGGTCGACGCTGACGTTGGTGAGGTTCACGTTCTCGATCCGGACGCCGTCGCAGCCGCCGTGGGACCTACTACACTGCAGATACGCCACGCGGCTCCCCCCAATGGTGCCGCGGAAGTTGGCGAAGCTGATGTCGGAGACGTCGAACAGCGAGGTGCTGCAGTTTCCCTGCTGGCCGTTGTAGGTGATGCACTGCATGACGTAGATGGGCGCCTGCTCGCCGTTGTAGACGGTGACGTTGTCCCAGCCTGGCGGGGGGGGGGGGGGGGGGTTAGTCAGAACGTCTGACGCGACACGGATTCTCTCTCCGTCTGCCTTGGACATGGTGAGACATGGGAGATGATGATGCACAACTCACTGAGGTTCCTCGCGTCTATAGGGTAAAAAGTAACATCAGCATGCCAACAGCCAAATCCAAGGACAAGAGGGAAAACTCAACATCCGAGACCGGCTCCGCCGCCGTTGGGCGGGTAGCCCAGCTGCTCCCCGGTCCACGTCTTGACGCGGCCGACGTACCGCGAGCCGTACGCCACGACGTTCCTGACGGTCACGTTCTCGACGACCTCGAAGCGGCCGGCGTACTGGCCGATGCTGCCGACGGCCACGCCCTGCCCGCCGCGGAAGACGACGTCCTGGATGAGGATGTTTGTCGAGTTGGCCTTTGCGGCGATGCAGTCGTCCCCGTTTGAAATGTCCCAGCGGCGGAAGTGGATGCGGTCCGAGTAGAGCGTGTTGGCGCCGTCGGTGTTGCGGGCCGGGTTGCGGTTGGAGCTCGTGTTGTTGACGTAAATGTCCTGGAGGAGGACGCGCTTCGAGTTGATGATTGTGACGGTCCTGGCAGCAGAGGATGCGGTGTTAGTCATTCTTTTTTCGCTCGGAGATGGTATCGCTCCGAGGAACGTGTAGGTTTGCGTATCACATCTGGGCTTGGACGAATCGGAGACCCTGAAAGACGGAGTCGACGACGCCGTCGAGGAGAAGAGCGTGCGGGCGTCCTGGTGCGAGTCAGCACAGTTGAGAGGACATCTGATGACGGGTGTGGAGTGCTGTTGAAGACGGAGCTTCTGGAACATACTGGGATAGTTGGATTCTCCCTTTACCAGATCGTACCACGTCTGTCCGTTGCCGTTAAAGGTGCCGTGGCCGAACCCGTTGACCTCGAGCTTCTTCCCGCCCAGGACCCATGCGGCTGTCTGGTTCTGGTACCCGATATCGAGAGAGTTTTGGAGCCAGTAAGTCGTGTTCTTGCTCCACTGCGGGAACCTCATCAGAGTTGCCCATTACGCCGTTCTGAACCAAGACGAAGTCCTCCTTGATAATCGTAACACGTACCAGAAGTGTACCCTGGATGTCGATCCTGACGTTGTCGAGGTCAGTCGTCTTCATGACCTGGTCGACATGGTAGGTGGTGTTCTCAAAGACGATGTGGCCATTGGACTTGCACTTGTCACCCCACACGAGGTTGAGCCACTCGCGTCTACGATGATCACATGTTCGGAAATAAATTCCCGTCGATCGGGCTAAAGGACTGGCGGTCGTGACGACAAAGGGCTTCGGTCGAATGGAAGCGCAGACTAAACGCACATCAGAGGGACTGGTCGTGGGCGACGCCCAGGAGCATTCTCTCCCCTTGTCTCTCGTGGAAGGAATTGCAACAATTGACTAACTGTACTGGAACGCCACTGTAAAAACAAGGACATGAATATCCAGTCTCACTGTCACACCGGCTTCATACGGCCAGATGGAGTCCATGAATGCGAGCAGACGTCAGGGGAGGCGTGAAGACGGACGAGAAACTGTCAACAGTACGCGGAAGAACTTACTCAGGGCCTCTTGGCTCGGTAAACTACAGGACCAGTACGGCATTTCTCACATCCCAAGCAGCTTCTCAGCCAACTACGCAGACGATGTGTCGACCTGTAAGCGGCGAGCTCGTTGGACATTACTCCGAACTACAGACCATTCCATGCTTAAAGACGTGCCAGGGAAGCCAATCCGGCGGCCTGGGTGCGGGGGAAACAAGGGTACACGGGCGTAGAGAAGGTCGATAGTTTCCTTTACAACCTCGTTGAGGCAATTTACATCATCTACGCATGCCTTGGCACACAGCCGTCGTCTACACTAGCGATGGTGGCTGCGTACCTCGACATCACTTCTGTTTCCGAGGCCGGTCATCCAGTAGCCATGTCATGGTCGGTTCAACATGGCCTCAAGCAGCGCACAAGTTGCATCCAGCGAGCTTGGCTACCAAGACGTCTGGTTCCATTAGACCGACCTTCGGCCAAAGACCAAGGATCGAGGCCGAGATGGCTAGCTCTGAACAGTTGGTGTATAGGTATCTGAAAATGGCATTGAAATAGAGACCGATGTAACTCAAACTACCCAAGCTGAAGAAGCCAGCGTTACAGAGTCACCACTCTTCTTGCGTCGTCTAGCGGTGCCATCAGATTCTCTGAACCATCACGAGTTCGTCTAGAAGCCGACCATTGTTTTTGAGATTGTCCCTTCCAGGAACGCATCCTCCACGGTCCATCCACAATGCATCTCGGGCAAGCCATGAGTTCCCTCGGCCTCGCCGCCCTCGCGACGGCCAGGTGGATCGTGCCCGGCGCCCGCTGGCGCGACACCGACGGCAACATCTTCAACGCCCACGCCGGCGGCCTCGCGGTCGACCGGGAGAGCGGCCGCTTCTACTGGTTCGGCGAGTACAAGATCCAGGGCCAGGTCGAGGGCGGCGGCAGGACTTTGGCGCCTTCACCGACTACAAGACGGGCGAGTCGTACGCGCTGTACCCGAACGGCGACCGGCCCGAAGCCCGCGACGTCTACGTCGGCAGGTTCAACCGCAACCTGACGGGCGTGGAGGAGGTCACCTTCAGGTTCGACAAGTACGACTTTGAAGCGCCCACGATCCTGCAGACGGAGAAGAGCTACTACGCCCTGTTGAGCCACAAAACCGGATACCGTCCCAACAGTAAAGGGCTTGTTCGTATTGAAAGCCATCTGCGGAGCGGTATCGGCTGACATGGGTTTGTGGGCGTACCTTCTGTAAGGAATACCTCACGTGAGCAGGCCACGTGAGCAGGCCACGTGACCCGGGATAGCGGCCCACAGGCATGAAGCTATCACGACAAATGCGATTCAATTCAGCAACCTCTATATGCTGTATTACTACTACACGTTCCCTCTCCACGATGCTCACTTGCCGGACTGCCTCCTGGGATCCCAGTTGGCGTCCACATCGTCCAGCAGATTCAGCTCCCGGAGCTGCTCGGCGCCGAGAATCTTTTCCAGACTCACGAGCTTGAAGCTGGCCTCGGCGCTCGTGCCGCCGTCGGGCAGCTGGTTCGCGTCGTCGTGCGTGACGAACAAGCCGTGCACGTAGTCCCTCCCCAAGCTGCGCCCGACGGCCGCGATGCCGTCCGTGTTGGACACGGCGTCGACGCGCCCGTCTTCGGACGCGCCGACGGTAAAGGTCGCGACGTACTCGTGCGGCGGCGCGCGGCGGTAGACGTTGTACGCGCTCACGCCCTGCGTGGAAACCAGCACGAAGCCGAGCTCGGGTTTCGTGCCGTAGACGAGCGCGACGCCCTCGACGTCGGCGTGGAGGCGGCCGTCGCCGACGTGGGCGACGCGCAGGCCCGGCGCCGTGGCGGAGTCCGGTTCCGCGTCGTAGCGCCAGAGGGCCGAGGGCTCCTCGCCGAGGAAGAGCCAGCCGTTGGCCTCGTCGGCGACGCAGCCCTCGACCTGGCCGCCGGAGCCGGCCCGGAAGTCGCGCACGAGCGTCGTCCGCAGCGAGCCGTCGTCGTCGGCGTCGGCGGTGAGCTCGTACTGCAGGTAGCGGGACGACTTTTCGTTGACAAAGAGGTACTGCTTGCCCGACCTCGGCGAGCGGTAGGCGCAGGAGCCGTAGACGGAGAAGTCGGCGACGGTGGGCTGGATGCCGCCGGTGATGTTGAGGAGCGTGCCGTTGGACGAGATTTCGAATAAGCTGGCGTCGTGAGTACGAGAACATGATCATCGCCGGCGTGCTATACCATCCTCGACGTGCTATCAGGGGGGAAATGCCATCTTACCAGAGAGTGTCGTCGGCACGGCACGCGGCAAAGGCCAGGTCGACCTTTCTCCCGCCCACCTCGAAGCCGTAAATCACGTCGACGTTGTTCGGCTCGCCCGCCGGCATCGTCTGCAGGAGCTTGCCCTCGAGGTCGAACACGGCGAGTCCCGCCCCGTCGGCCGACTTTGTCGTCGTCAGCACGCGCGAGAGCTCCGGGGCCCCGGGGGAGATCCAGATGGCAGGGTCGTCGCCGTCGCCTCCGTTGGCGTCCGTCTCGTACGCCGGCCGCACGACGACAAAGGAGCACCGCAGCCCGCCCCAGCCGGCGTCGCACTTGCACTTCTCGGCGCCGACGCACTGCCCGTGGCCGGAGCAGCTGTCGGTGCACTGCACGGCGTCGCACCTGTCCCCCGTGAACCCGGCGAAACACGCGCATCCTCCTCCTCCTGCTGTTGCTGCTGGTGGTCCTCCTGCTGGTGGTCCTCCTCCTCCTACTACCGGCCCTCCAGAGGCCGCCGTCTGGCAGAAGCCGTTGCCGGAGCAGGTAGCGCAGATGGGGTTGGCGTCGTCCGAGTCCGAGTCCGAGTCGTCGACGTTGGTGCTGTGCGGGTCGTACTCGGTAAAGGTCGTGATGCCGAGCCGGCCGAGGGCCTCGTCGAGGGACACGAGGCCGAAGCCGGAGACGTCGTCGGCCTCGACGGCGAAGGCGAGGGCGCCGGCGGGGTACCGCGCCGTCGCGGCCTGGTACACGCTCAACCCCTGGACCTGCACCTTCTCGAGCCCCGTCAGCCTGAGGGTGCCGACCAGCTCGAAAGAGGACGACCTGTAGACGGCGACGGCGCTCTCCTGCGCGACCAAGAGGTAGTCGAGGTCCGTCGTGTTGAGCGAGTAGACGGCCACGCCCGTGACGTCGGCGGCCGCCTCGCCCACCTTGACGACTTCCGGGGCGGCGGTGCTCTCGGTGAGGTTGAAGGCGTAGACGCCCCTGTCGTCGTCGGCCGAGAGCATCATGCGCGACTGGGCGGCGGACACGGCGCAGCCCGAGAACTCGGCGGGAGCGGGAAACGTCTGGACCTGGCTGGGGGGGTTAGCAAAAGACACGATACTCGGCATGGAAGAAACAACAAGGCCATGTTGTGATGATGACGGGCAACCCACCTGGACGAGCTCAATGTCCGCCTTGCCCTTGCGCACGAGATACTGCACGACCTGCGCCTTGCCAAACAGAAAGACGTAGTGGTTCGCGCTCCGGCTGCGCCACGAGCACAGCGCCGACCAGTCCCCGAGCGCCGTCTCCTGCGCCGACGCAATCTCGGCCAAGGAGGGCACCTCGAAGACGCGGACGACCGAGTCGGGCATGGCGACGGTGACGGCGAGGTCCCGGCCGGTGACGTTGTAGAGCGCGGTGACGAGCTTGGTGCGGCCGGTGGTCCGGTTCGCGACCACGGCCAGCGGCGCGTCGCTGTCGATGTCCCACGCGTGGAAGCCGCCCGTGGCGGCGCCGCCGTCGTTTCCGAGGAGCAGGGGTTTGGACTTGGAGTAGTAGACGTCCGTCGAGTCGGACTCGAGCCGGCCGCCGGTGAGGGCTGCGATGTTGACGTCGACGTCGACGACGGCGGCGGTGGCGGTGGCGGCCGTGGCTGGCCATGGTTGCGTGGCCACGGCCATGAGCGCCGCCGCGAGGGAGAGGTAGCCGAGACCCATCATGGCGAGAGTGTCGATTTGTGAGAAGCTAGCAGCTTGACATGGCGGAATCACCCAGGAGACGGCCCTCGAGAGGAGGAGGGGGACGGAGAGGCCATTTATCATGTCCGTCGCATGCCCGCCCGCGCGGCCTTGCCACTCGATGGGTGCAGTTGATTAGTTGGCAACGATACCAACGCCCACGGCTTCCGGGATCGCAATGCAATGCAACTTCGGCCTCTGGCAATGCAGGCCGGAGAGGCTAGACCACCATGGGGCTGCCGGCTGGCTCTCCGTCTGAAGGTTCGACATGCGGGCGAGAGCGCGCCAGTGACAGATTTCTGATGGATAAGTACTATACAAAGTAGCATCTGCGGCGGTAGCTCACGGAGCACGAGGTGAGAGGTGAGAGGTGAAACGCGTGGAGGAAGGGCAGGCAACGATTGGTCGCGGGCCTTCGGACGAGCTTCGACTGAGCTTCCGCTTCGGGCGTCGTCCGTCTTGGCATAGGCGCGCACGTGTGGACGACAGGGGTGGCTTCAATGGGATCTGGTTCTCTGTACGGATACGTCCTCTGTCTTTTGATGGCGGGAATCTGTACACGTGCCTTGCAGTTGTGCGAGGTGTGGGAGGTCCGGAGGCTGCTGCTGGACTGACATGGTGACGTTCGTGACGTGGCATGAAGTGGTGCCGTTTCTGACAGAAGTCTGTGAGCGTCGATGACGGACGATGATTCGTGGGCACCATGTCGCATTACAAGACGTTTCTTTGGATGCGCACAGTCCTCGCAAGCAGTCTCTCCTGTTGTCTGATAGTATTCCGTATCAACCTTGGACATGGATCGTGACTTCGCGGACATGTTTACCTGGCTTCCGCTTCTTAGTTCTGTTTCTCCAGGTTAACAAGGAGTGACAAGAGAAGCTTGGATGTTGCTAGCATTCGGGACCATATCTTGAACAGCAAGGTAGCTAATGGTCGCATCGCTTCACCCATTCACTCGTCTGTAGTCTCCCTGCAACAACTCGTCGGACTCGAGTAGTTGCCCGGTAGCCGTTCAAATGTTCTGTCGAAACATTCGTATCCGCTGCTGAAACACCCTTCGATTCACTCGTGTGGTCGTCGTCTGTTGTCAGACATTCGGCTAGGCCGATTGATCGGACCTGTACGACTCCACTTCGGGGCCGAAAACCGGTGATTATTATGGGTCCCTCCCGATCCGAAACCCGCCCACACTATTACGATGTCACCGGAGCAGCCGAAAAATGCTAACAAAAATTGAATTCCCTCCCGCAGAGGCTTGTATGTATCTGTCTATGGGTGTATCTACCATACTCTAACAAAAAAAAAGGGAATCGACTCGGCAGGTGCCCATAAGCGCATCACGCCCGCAAACGACTCGACCAACCCCTTAGGAAGGGGGAGCGCCGGTGCCGGAGGGGGGAGCGCCGGACATGGTACCGTTGCCGCCGCCGGGAACACCTCCACCGCCGCCGCCACCTCCGGTGAAGCTGCTCTCGGAGGCGTGGCCACCCTCCTCGTCAATGTACCCGGCGATGCTGTAGTAGTCGTCGTCGGTGTAGTCGGCCGAGGCATTCACGCCGATCTGGATCCAGGCAAAGAGGCCGTCCTGGAGGTCGTCGCTGAGGTAGACGAACTGCGGGAAGGGGTCGTACGCGGCGTCCGCCTGGAGGACGGACCACATGTCGTCGGCGTTGCTGGTGACGGCCTGCGCGTTGGTGTTGTACGGCGCCAGCTCCTCCACGGCGGAGCGGAGCGTCTCGGGCCAGAAGAGCTGGCCAATGTGCGACACGGGGGCGTCCCAGACGGAGATTGTGCCGTTGGGCATCACGGTGGCGTTTGTGTGCGAGAGCAGGTGGGTGTGGGTGGCGCGGCCGTCGTAGTGCCCGGGGAAGATGGTCTCGAACTGGGCGACGCCGTCGTGGTCCGTCAGCTGGACGCCGCGGAGGTAGGTGCTGTCGAGGCCGTCGGCGGCGTAGTTGCCGCTGGTCGAGACGCCCGAGTAGATGCCCGTGGCGTTGCAGTTCCAGATGTCGACGGCGACGGCCGGGACGGGGTCGCACGTGTTGACGTCGACGTACTGCACCTCGAGGAAGACGGGCACGCCGTCGCACCACGCCGACTCGACGACGTTGGAGCGCATGTACTCGCCGACGATGTAGTAGGGCCCGTCGGTGATTTCGGGCGCGAGCACGCAGCTCGTGTTGGCGCCGAAGACGTCCTCGAGCGGCGTGAAGATGCCGTTGCTGCTGGAGCCCGTCATGTTGTGGTTGACGGCCTCCCAGGCGGCGAGGTCGTCGCTGTCGCGCCGGTACTTGCGGGCGGCTGTCGAGCGGTCAGTGGACTGTGAACTGTCATGATGACGGCCGTTGGACAGTCAGCTAGACTGTGGCAGAGGGCACTGACGAGTCTTGAGGCCCTTGTTCTCGCGGATCTGCTTGACCTTGTCGGCGCGGCGCTGGACGGCGCGGGCCTTCATCTTCTGGGCGCCGGCCGAGTTGGAGCACGCGTCGAGGGAGCGCTGGCCGATGGCGGCCACGTTGTCGCGGAGCCGGATGTTGCGCTTCATCTCGTGGTGGTCGTGGTGCTCGCCGGGGTGGGCGGCGACGTAGCCGGCCAGGGCGAGACTGGCGGCCGAGATGGCGGAGAGACGGACCATTGTGTCGTCGTCTGATTGTTCAGGTCAAGCTTGGATATAGTGAATGTCGAAGTGATTGTGAGGTTCCCGCTGCTTTGTTGGTAAAGAGTGTTGATAGTTGCTGAGGTGGTTGCTGCGGTGAGTGGTGATCACAAGTCCAACTCCAGGATACTCGACCAAGAGGCCAGTCTTTATACAGACGTCCGACTCTCACCTCGAACCATCTTCACCATCTTGGCCGCGTACTCGATGTGGAGGATCCATCGCCTCGTCCGAACCTCAGCCATGGATGGCTCTCGTCACCCCCGTCCCGCAATCCTATTGATGCTTGTTTCCGTCCCATGTTCCGGCCTGTCGTCTGAACACCCACGAGGTCGTATCCAACCAGAGCTGCGCAAAAGGTCATCCACAACCCGAGCCGTGGGCCTTTGCGGCTCGCGTGGGGAGGGTTCTGAGCCTCACGTACGCGGCCCACGACCCTAGGACGCCTCCGCCTGGCGTTTTCCGTGCCAATGCGTCTCCACGATGTTTTACCTGCTAGGGCTACTCAGTAGCTCAGCCTCGCAAGCACACGCCGAGCTGTTGCCAAGTCGGGATCCAGACACCCAGGCATTCAGGAATGGAATCAAGATTGTTCCAAAGCGGATCCCCGGGGTCGATCCGGCGTGGACACGTTCGGGATGAGTTGCCCACATCCCGACGGCTGTGGAGAGCGACGTTGGCAAAGGCTCATCACAAGGGGCCAGTCGATGACGAGACGGATACTATCCAAGTGTTACCCACATCGCGGTGTGGCGCCTCTGCGCGGCTGCGCAAGCTTCAATGAAATTTGACCAAATTTTGCCGACTTTGGAATGTTGGGCCCAGCCGCGGTGGAGGACTGTGCCATGCTTGTTCTCAATCTCAACGTCTCTCGGTCTGTGGGAGCAGATCGGAAAGGGGTCGAGGGCTTTGTGGCCCCGAACCACATGCTGCATAGTCTGCTTTCGCATCGAATGGGGATGCCGACACGAGATGGAGAATATTTTGCCACGGCGGCCTGCATATTACCTTCGCGGACTGATTCCGCCGAGGAACTTCTTCGGCGTCAATGATGCAACTGAAAGGCAGGCCAGCCACGCATCATGACAAGGTTCGAAGTTGGAATAGAACTCGGCGGGCTCGTTCCAGAGAGTCAGTCGTGTTCGTCTCAACCACGAACAGAAACTCTACTCTGCACCTCTCCTACAACACGTCCAGGGATCACCCGGACCGTCCGACATGGAGCTGCCAAAAGTCCCGAACCGATGCGATGCCTAAACTTGGGGAGCTAACGACGGGCCTATCTGGAAGCGGTCAATTAATCCCAGGCTCCGCCATTGGCCATCCCGCTAGCCCAGTCCACAGGGAGCTCGAGACTCTGCCTAGGGGTTAGACAACGTCGTCACTCGACGCGTGTCATGTCTGAACGCCTCACCACGTACTGAGTACGGGCTCTTCCGGCTGGCGAGGCTCCCTTGTCTGTCCATCAAGGTCCGGTCTTCATGGCCTTCATAGTGAATGGGACAGAAGAATGCCTGCAAAAGGTTGTCCACGTATAAAAGGCGTAAATCGACTTGGTCGACGACCTTGCCCGCAGCATTCAATGAACCTCTTCGTGAACTCGATCGAGGTCCGCCGAGAACCATGTTGCAATAGGTTCCGGTTCCCGAGCCTCTCATCGCACTCTCTCGTCTCACAGAACAAAGACGCCTCAGCCGTAGGTCAAAAGTCTCTGCATCAGCGAGATGAAGTACAAACTAGCACGAAACCATTGACAGCTGCCGACAATTCAATCGAAACTCAATGGAAGGTCTGTCAGAGGGGTTGATGACATTGCTCCTATACTTGACACGTAATGGGTGTCTTTTGTACTAGCTCACAGGAATGTCGAGAGTCTTCGATCGCAGCTCTTTTTTATTTAATTTTCCTTCTTCTTTTGCCCTCTCTCATTTTCATGTCCCCCCTCTTCCTCTGTTCTTTTTGGGGGAGAAAAAAGCCGAATGTTTCTTCTGTGACGAACCCAAGCCATGCGTGGCTGTGTGTGGCTGTGTGTGGCTGTGTGTGGCTTCGTGTGGCTTCGTGTGGCTTTAGGGGTATTTAACCCCCTTTGCCTTATACAAGTATCCCCTTTTCGTAAATCAACCCGTTCTCAACCCTTCTTCGGTGTCTCCTTCGCAACATCTGATCCAACTCCCGGAGATAGTTATATCTAGCAAAGGCTTCTTCCGAGAACTCGAAACAAGCGGTTTTGCGATTGCCAGCTGTCAGAAAGCAAGAAACGTGGGAATCAAGATGCGGATATGCCATGAGTATATCTTGAACGCAACTGGTGGACACTCTCCAGTAACTCAACTTGGTGGCTATATACTTGTTGATCCGGGGTAAAGTGAAGATAGCAAAATGTATATAAGCTTCGACGTGGTCTTGGATTATATTACTGGGTAACTTCGTGTCAACCTTTATAAATGAAAAGACCGAACATCAAGTGATACACCTGAAAACAAGCAACTACAATCCATTTGTTTCTTTAAGAGTCAATAGGAGGCAAGCCTGACTCGTCGCATCTGGTCCAACAACACGTACAAAACCGCCTCCCACCACCCTAATCTCACTCAACGCAAGCCCAATCCTTCTCATCCTTGTAGTTGCCACCCCGGAACACATTCCGGCGCGGCCAGCGGCAGTGCCTGCGCGTGAAATCGACGCCGGCCTCCCTGCTGCCGCCGACGTACGCCGTGCCCCTCACAAACTCGGGCGCCGCGCCCTCCTCCACCCAGCGGACGACGGCCATCAGCACGTTGTTCTCCGGGTCCAGTTCGGCGACGCTCTGCGCCTGGTTGCCGATAAAGGCCGCCCCTGGCCCGCCGCCGCAGTGCGCCATGCCGGAAATCCGGAAGAGGCGGTAGAACTCATCCAGCGCGGCGGGCCCCGCGCCCATGGTCCGGGACACGTGCTCGTAGTACCGCGGCGAGTTGTCGCTGGAAATGGTGCCGTCGACGAGGCCGTGGTAGTGCAGGAGTCTACCCCCGCGCGCCCGGAAGGCCGAGAGGTCGCCGTCGAACGTTTCAATGTTGAAGAGGTTCAGGGCGGAGGAGAGCACGTAGTCGGCGGGCTCGAGGGTGAGCGGGTCCCAGTCCGAGTCGTTGAAGATGGCGTACTTGAACCAGTCCGCGGCGCCAAAGGGCCGGCCGGTGAAGTAGGTTTGCGGCGCGCCGGTGAGCTCGGCTCCGGGTTGCAGGCGGGGGTAGACGAGGTCGCCGGCCGCGTCGAGAAGAGGTTCGTAAATTGCGCGGAGCGTTTCGACCTGTGTCTGGGTGAGGCAGTCAGTGGAGTTTGTGATGCCGCAGAGGAGCCCGTCAGGTTTGTAGTCGCACAAGTCGGGGGATTCGAGAATGCCGTCCGCAGCGCCGTCGAGCGCGTCGCACTGTTTCAGGATATCGTCATGGATGGCCGGCCACATGGACATTGGGATAAAGGTATCGGAACCCTCGAGGCCGGTAAGGGGGAGAAAGTGGCAGCTCCACGAGGTCAAGTTGTTGAACGAAAACGCAGGCGCGCCAGCAACGATGCCGTCAAAGTCTTTGGGGAAAGCCTGCGCCTCTTTGAACCCTTGTCGACCGCCGGTAGAGCAGCCAAGGTAGTAGCTCTTCGTATGAGCCTTTCCGTAGAAGGCCTTGGTGACATATTTACCCACAACAACACCGGTGTGAAGCGCTCTGTAAGCAAAGTCCTCGATCACGTCGGGGTTGTCCAGGAAAGACGCGCCGGACATGCCGTCGTGGCCGTTGTTCGTGGCCACCGTCGCGAAACCCAGCGAGCTGGCGTAGTCGAGATCCTCGTACTGGACGCAGCCTCCCAGCCCGCCGTTGCCGGTGCTGAGAAAGCGGCCGGTCCAGTTCTGCGGGAGCCAGGCCTCGAACTTGAACCCAGAGCGGGACGAAGTGGCCACCTGCGCTGTCAGACGGCAGAGGTCCGCCGTCACCGTCTGGGATGTGCGGCCGCAGCTCGAGTCGGCGCCGGGAAACTGCAGAGTGGTGCCCGCTGGTACGAATTCTGTCGTGTAGCCGCCGGCCCCCGGGATCGTGGTCGAGTTAGCAAAGGAGGCGCACCGATGGCGGAAGGACGTCGTAGTGTTCGGCGGGCCAGCGGCGATGCCTTGCGCCATTGCGCCTATGAGAATGAGTGGGAGCATCTCTTCAAGCAAGGTCGAGGGTATAGTGAGCGTGCCGTTGACGAACGATCCAGAGTGAATGGTTGTCTTGGAGACAAATGGACGGAAGAGAGCTGGAGCCGGTATAAATAGCTTTGATTCGACACCTGTTTGGCCAACATGCACGGCAGTCGGACAACAGCACCCAGATCATCGATATCTCTCCTATTCCGGAGCCACCGAGCTTTGGTGCCTTTGGGTACGTCGCTTGCTGTCCAAGACTTGGCCATGGCATCATGCCGGCTGAACGGGCAACATCCGACATGTAATGACTAGCCACAAGTTGCAGGGTCATTTGGCCCCACGAAGTGTCACGGCTCAAGCTCCACGTTTGATGAACGAGGTAGAAGTAGCATCATGGCAATATTCGATTTGGTAACTCCTGTCTGTCATCGGACTGCCGGTAGCACCTGGAAAAAGACTTCAAGTGAGACTTTTGGCCTGGTTGAAACCCAGACTTATCTACAATGACTTCATCATCTCGTACATGGCAACAAAGACAGCTTTATAGACTATCAAACTGCCAATTGTGGCATCAGTCTGTCATATGAACCCACAATATGCACCAAAACACGATCCACGACTCAAAGGGTGCAGGCGTGCGTTTGGAGATTAAGGTGGCGGAGCATGGGTTGGGCCTCGACCGTGTGTAGCGAGTGTCAGCCACCCGCAGCTGATCGACGAGGGCTTGTGTCGTGGTTCGGTCTTGGCTTCCCGTAGTGTTCGTCCTTTTGTTCCAATGGGGCCCGAAAGCCGGATGACGGTCAGCTGGCTTCGGAGAGCTTGTAAGTAGAGTGAGATAGTAGTGCGGCAACCAGAACCTACGAGTTTATGATATGGGACCAGGCATTATCTTGTCCCTGCAGACGGTAGCTCGGACCACAAAAGCTATCGTAGAGTTTGAAGCATTGGCGTTGCGGACAGCAGCTACTGAAGCGAGGTTTCGCGGAGGTTGCAGAGACCATTGATGCAAAGTTTGACAACTCAGTACGGCCAGTTGAAAGTGCCAGAGACTGAGGCTGCAACGACGTTACCCAAACTTACAGTGCTAGTAGATCGAACAGAGGCACATCATCGTCGGCGTTGCGGCAGCAGCCCTACATTGTCATCGACGAAACTAGGAACAATAGTCCGTAAACCTGGTTGTACAAGTAACATCACAGAGAGCTGAATGAAACATATTGCCAACTATTGTAGCTCTAGGTTCCACGTGGAATGCGTCTCCATCCCCAAACCTTCTAAAACTTGGAATACGAGCCAGGCGCAATGCAGACAATCTGCCTATTGTCCCAACTTCCATCTGATTGAATTATGATGGCAACATTTCTACTGCCTTAGTAAGCTCTTCGAACCCTGTAACGAACATTTCTCAACCGCTTCAACATTCGCGGCTCATGATTCACTTAGTCTTTTAGGAAGCAATCTCATGTCTCGCATTTGTTGATATTGATGATCCTCCATCTCTGTCCCGTTTATGCCATTAAGAACATCTCCACCGAGCCATACCAAAGGCAAACCCCAACTCTCTCGTATACGGGTTCCGAATCCTCAATCCCTTCCCTTATAGAACAACTTTCGACACTTGAATTTACCTTCGTCGACACTCATAACTACGGATGGCGTCGTTGAATCGGCCGTTTCCATCCGCGAGATTGCCATCTTCTTGGTTGCGGTATCGATCGCCGAAACAGTCAAGTTTACTGGTGTGCGAATAGTGATCAGTATTGATTAAGAAAGCATAATAGCTGTACGAAAAAAGACCCGGGAGATCTTACTTGTACCAGGTACACTCGGTATCGCGTCTGTCATCGTTGCGGATTGCGCTTATGCGACCCCTGAAGTCTTCAGGAGCATCGTCTGGTCGCGGTCAATAAATGCTGCGTTGACGAACCAGTCTCACATGATGGGCTGAAATGGAACAACTTACAACAACCACCGGTGTATATCTTATCAGTCGTGCAGTCTCCACTGAAGTTCTTGTCGATACACATGTAGACGTCTACCCGCACGCGGTCGCGGTCGCGGTCACCGTCGCGGCCATTACGACCACCGTCACGACCACCGTCACGGCCGCCGCTTGCCACGACGGAAGGGCCGTCGACCGGAGATGATCTGACCGCAGAGGTGTATACCGCCAGGGAGAGGAGGAGAAAGTTGAGGGAAACCATGATGATGTGTTGACGAACTGAGGAAAGCTACCCAGGGAGCTCCAAGCCGAATAGGAGGGGAGCAACCCGAGACTTATATGCTGCCTCGGGTCTCTGGTGCTCTGGAGAGAGATGGCTGCGTTCCTCCTTCCTTCTCGCAAAGCTTCAACCTTGTCTTACCCCCCATTAGAGTTACTGTTCGATCGGAGCTGATGCCCGCCGGTGGTGAAGCTTCAGACCATCATAGGTAAAAGTCTCCAGTCGGGTCTGTCATCCACCAGCAACCCCGGCAGTCCGGTTTCATACAAGGATACGCAGACTTTGTTTGGGTAAACGAAGGCGCGGCAACACACAAACGGCTGAGACCCGACGGATGGACCTGGGAGGGGAGGCCTGGACAGCCCTGTAACGTTTGATCAGATAAGATGGTGACATTTCGCGTGTTTCGTACAATTCGGTCCGCCGTTCAAGCCCGGATTTCACTTCAAAGCACTTGATGAACAATGAAAGGGTCTGAATGAAGGAGACAGAGGAAGAAAACCCCCGTGCCATGAGTCCATACCCTGATTCAGGGACACTGCCACGTGCATGTCTCCTGCAACCAAGTCCCGCCATCTGGATTCCAACATTATGCCTTGGCTGCGAGAGCTGTTTCCTCGGCCCCACGCGCGCCGGTAGTCTGCCTCGCCAGAAGCTCGCCGGCGGGTGGCTCAGCACGGGAGCCATCTTTGCAGCCTCATCCTGGAGTCGGCGGAAGGGGGCTGGCCAAACTCAACTCAACATTCTCAAAGAAAAAGAAAAACTCTGTTTGCTTCGCTGGGCCCCCCGCCAACATTCAAACAACCTCGGTTTGATATCGTGGCGTCAAAGCGGCTGGCGGGTTGCCATCCTGCCTGGCAAAAAGTGTCGTTTTCCTCCGCACGAGTCGCGAGGCCTTGTGGCTGTGTGCTCGTCCGTCTTTTTTTTTTTTTTTTTCGCAACCCGTTTTGCAGTTGTGCCGTCTTCTTCACGGGTCGAAACCGCCGGGGGCGCTTCCGAGGGGGAGGCGTATCATCTGATGTGGCAGCACAACCTTCTTGTTACTCGGGCTGAGCGAACGCTTGGGCTACATGCTGGTCTTTGGAACTGAGGGGGGTTCGCTCGTGTTGATTCGTGAAGCAGTTGAGAAGGTGGTGGAAGAACCACGAAGACTATCTGACACCGTGACTGGAAGTGTCAACGGGACGAATCTGCCGCACGCTAGCCGGGAGAAGGTTGTGTGACCGGGATAGCTGTCGTGATCTTGATGACGTGCAGATTCTCCTGAGCTACTTGCGGTAGGAAAGTCTAAAAAATGCAACCCCGGATGGAGTCGCGGCGGCCCGCGGGTATCATTCTGCCGCAGCTTCGGCAACCAGAGGTGGCTGAAAGTAAGCGGACAGAAGCCAGGATCGTCGACTGTGAAAAGCAAGGCAGGATACTGGTGCCATCCTCGCCAAAAGCCTACCCAAGGTACCAGGAGTCATCGATGGTTCCTCCATCTCCCCATCAAGTGTAACGCGTCATGAATCACGAATATCAAAACTTGATGGAGACGAACCATAGACGAGACGAACGGGATCGACATGGCTTGCTGAACCGACCGATAGATGACGCCAGGTTGAACCCGAAAGAAATTTCGTTTGATCGCTGGTCAATATGGCATTCCTCTCTCCAAATCAACTCGTGTCTACGGGAGAAGGGGTGGCAAGGTTGACCAGATATCTGTCCAGTAGAGGGTGGTCAAACACACCACGGCCAATTCGAGACTAATGGTTCGTCGTTTGTGGTTCGTTTGAATGCCAGAGTCAGTGAGTGCCCTTCCATTGGGCATGTAATGGTTTCCTTCTTGCCGAGACTTTTCGTCTTGTCCATAAATCTTCAGTGGCCTCGATGAATGTGACGAGGCGGTGCGACGCCTCGTGTGGCTACGTCGCGAGCAGGGATCTACCGTTTGATACTGTGGTACTTTTCGAACCACATCACCATTGATAGATTATAACCGTTTACAGACAACAACCGTCTATGCATAGCAACGTTTATAGTTACGGACCGTTGACCTACAATCGTTTGGCGCTGTCCAATTCCTGGCACACAACCGTTTGAGTGACATCACGTGGGACGTTCAGAGCCTCATAGTCGTCAACATGACATAGTCACCAGCCGTCATTTTATCCAAATACTGATTCTGGATTGAACGATATTATAATTATGTGTCATCAGGCCGTTCCCGCGTATTGCATCTTTTGAGGACATGTCGCTTGCTCATTGAAAAACTCCCATACGCTCTCCCGCTAAGAGTTGCTTCCCTCCGACTGGGGGGCGCCGCAGTATTTTGTGCAGTAATGGTTGAGCTGCCGAGTTCAGTCAGTCTCCACGCCGCTGGGTATACTCGTCGAAGCAAGAAAACTCACCTCGTCGCCACCAATGTGCCAGCCGTCAGATCTGCAGGCATCTCCATCCTGGGGCCAAAGTCAGCGTCGGCTCAACACCAATTTTTTCCGGTTTTCTTCTCTAGTTCTTTTTCTTTTGTTTCTCATTGCAAACAGGCGTGTCAAAAACTCACCATGTGGCAGTCGGGGCATCGGTCCCACTGCTTGGTGCCGGTGTTGCGGCGCTTGTAGTACTCGCAGGCGCACTTTGTGGCCTCGGGCATGATCTCGTACTTCTTGGACCAGGTGTAGCTGACGCTCCAGCCGGTTCCACCCACGGGGGCGGTGACCCGGTTCTTTACGCACGCGCCAAAGTTGTGAAGCTTGGCATCGACACTGGAGGCAAGCAAGAGTCAGCATTGACCTCTGTTCCCGCCCGAGGAAGCACGTGGTTTGAGGGGGGATTGCGCTGGTGAATCATGGAGAAGAGGGACCTACCTGATGGCGAGAGCCACAATGAGGGCAGACGTGCTGATCTTCATGTTGTTGGTTGGTTGTACGTGCTTCTTTGGAGGGTCAAAGTTGGCGTTTGGCCGAGGTCAAGATAGTTGCAGTTTAAAGTACAGAGTATTTTGCAAGTAAAAGTTGATCTGCAGATGAGCTCTGAATTTTTCTTGAATCAACGGGAGCAGATGTTGTATTTAATCACCAGAAAACACCAAACCAGTTGGATCCGTTGGGAACGCGATGAGGACATTGATGGCGCAATTTTGGACCTCTCACTTCACGAGTGGGTTTCATTTCCCAGGCACGATTCTAGACTGTTTGCTCGGCTTTACAAAGGACGTTTGGGCACTTCTCACCACTCACTCGAAGCACGTTGCGGGCGAGCGGCGGGCTGGCCAAGGCACTTGCGATGCCATCCTATTCCGATTGAGGCAGCTCCAAGACTCTCGACGCTGTCCCCGCAGGGGAGCTTCAAGTGAATTGCTCGGGATAATGACTCAACTTGTCGTTCTTCCAGTCCGACAGCGTATCGAAGCCATCTCGGGGGGCTTCACCCGATAATGCTCCCGTACGCCTTCTCGGAGCTACTGTCTTTTTGCTGGGCAGAGAACGCAGAGGCCACCGGCTCGGGGACGCTTTCCACGTTGTCAAGACATGGAAAAAGCCCTCGCGTGTCATGTAAAAGTCAGAAAGAGCAGTTTTGGATGTTGATCACAACGTAATGAGTATGTTTACCGCTATATTATCGGAAATCTCTTTATTGACTTCTCCGCAAATCAACTCAGCAACTGACTCGATTGGCAATCACGGTGTGATAATCCGTGGGGCTTATAGTACTCATGAGCTTGGCTCTCTTGGCGAGGAGTGGATGCAACGCAGGTAGATTGACACAACGAATAAGCTTAATCGAGTGCCGTTCGTCTGATAGCATTGGCTGTTGTTGCAAAGTGAGTTGTTGCAACCGTCCAGGACGCTGGGAGACACGCCCTAGGGAAATGAGGCTGTCTAATTAACTTCCCGTTGTGAGTGGTCGGAGGAAAGGCACGTGGAGACTATACCCGGAGGACTTGACATGGACGAGTTCCACTGCGGCTCCCAAGTAGACGACTTATGGGGCTGGAGAATGACTCGAGATGGCTGCTACAGTTTGCTCGGGCGAGTTCGTGGCCATGGACAATAGAAACACCATGTCGGATGGCCACAAAGGTTGCTGGAAGCGGGTTTCATCGGCCAAGACGCAATTACACCGAGATGGCGAGGAAATGCTGAAGCCGACGATGTTGTCTTTGCGTTCGTATGGTGTTTCGGCTATAAAGTCGTTGATGGATCTCGTCCCAAGCAAACGATAGAAGCCAATCCTCATCACCACCTTTGCCTCTTCCTTTTCCCACCACAGCCAAGTCTAGCGTCTTTCCGGTTCATCATGATGGCCTCCCGCTTCGTTACTCTCTGCCTTGCGGCTGTCGCTGCTGCGACCCCGATTACTCCCGTCTTCGTCCCGAGGGCCATTAACGGCACCGCTTTCGACCCGGAACGTGGCGTGGTCCCGGGCGAAGTCCTTCTCGTCGATGGCGATCACAGTAAGTGGAATATCTGCCTTCCAACCTCCCCCCACACTCCGGACATGCGGACGGCCTCCAGTCCCATGGCACCAGCCGCTTGCCTAGACCCCTACAATAGGCTCCATCTCGCTGGCATCCGGTCACAGATGGCCAGAACATCGATCGAACCTGGCTGACAACCTCTTCCAGTGGAGGTCGTCCACCAGGACGTCTACAAGACCATGCTCGCGGCCGAGGGCATCCTGCACTCCCCTCCCGAGGTGGACCGCTCGCTCCTCGACTTCGAGGCGCCCACCGAGGAGGAGCTCAACAGGCTCGAGGCGCGCCAGGCCAACTGCGACTGGACGACGGCCATGACCATCACCAGAACCGACCGCTTCTACGACTGGGACCTGCAGATGAGCCCGGTCAACATTGCGCGCGCCAACCCCATCGACATCAGCCTCACCTCTACCTACACCGTCACCGACACCCTCACCGTCACCGGCAGCGTGAGCCCCACCGTCATCACCGGCTGGCTGACGGCGAGCTTCGGCATCTCCGGCTCGCGCTCGTGGGCCACGGCCCAGGCCATCATGGTCAGGGGCACCATCTCCGCCGGCCACACGGGCTGCATGGTCAACAACCCCTTCAAGACGAGGAGATACGGCCGCGTCATGCGCGGCTGCCTCGGCAAGCAGACGCAGGTGGCCACCTTCATGGTCGACACGTACGAGGAGGGCAGCTACGGCGGTGTCAAGTGGATCAGGGGAGCCATCACGCCTTGCGAGAAGCCCGGTGTCCACAACCCCCTCTCCCGGTGCCAGGGTGGCGGAAACTTCATCTAAGCTTGTCTCTCGACGAATAACACTGTGGTAACGGTCGGTCTGGAGACTTGCCCTGGTTCGATAAGCCGTTGCCGTCTTGAGTTGGCGGGAGAAAGACGAATCATGTACTTGATGTGTGGGCGAGACTTGCCCCTGATACGCTGTATTATCATGCAGTTTTAATACATGTGTGAATGGCAAATGCTCTCGTACGCTACGTTGTCGATATGGCATGCTGCTTGGTTCACTTGCTTCCTGGAGAACCCAAAACAATATCTCAAAACACCATGAAAACATCTTGTTGGCGGTGAGAATAGCACATAAAGTGAGGAAAGTGGAGACATCAGCATGCGAGTGTTGAACTGACCAACATTTGCAAGATGAGCATTAATTAGGACATTTGACACGTCCTCTCTTGGCGTTCTCCTCAGACACGTTGCCCTCCACGTGCTGCAATCCTGCACGTGGCCTATTCCCCGGACGTTGGCGTTCTAGATCGCAGTTGTCGAGATCTATACAATGTCAAAATTCTGCTCTTCCGAAGCTGACTTACGCGAGAATTTGTGCCGAATAATTCATCCGGAGAACTCGTTATCTTACCGACGAATTCCACTGCCCATCCGACCCACACTTGAGCAACTTCAATACGTTGCCCGGACCTTTGACTTATCAAGACATAGTCCCATCATCATGACCGCTGCGTCACGAAGACACGGCGCGAGCTGCGTCAGATTTTACCGAGTAATTAATGGTTGAGCGGCACGTTTCTTATCATGACTTCTCAGCAGGGAACAATCATCGGACAACATTGCCAGAGCGGAACGAAAGGAGCAACACGGGACATGGGCGTTGGGACAGTTTCATTGGCGCTACATGACGCAATCGAAGGCTTGTCTATCTTTTTTGAAAAAAAAAACCCCCAAAAAAAAACAGCGCTGTTCCGGGGCCTTTGGAAATTCAACCGAGTAAAATGCTCATCAACCGGGGTGGCGATATCGCCTCGCTCACCCGTCAGGCCGCCGGTCTCGGCGTGAGGTACACGTCTATCGGACCCTTCTCCCACAGGAGATAGACCTGGCTCTTCTCGTCCCAAGCTCTGCTCTCCTCTGACAGCTTCATGTCAAAGTTCCACATCATCCGGGCGAGAATCAGGCGCATCTCGGCGTACGCAAGACTGTTGTGAGACAAATTTCCGTCAGCAACCCCTGTAGTGTCTGCTTCTGCTTTGATCGGTTTTTGCAGCAATACTTACTTTCTCCCGATGCAGTTCCTTCGGACCGACAGAAAAGGGCTGGAACGCCTCCTTCTTGTCTCGGGAGAAGCGCGGGTCGTCCAGCCACCGCTCGGGGATGAAGGAGTCCGGCAGCGTAAAGTGCTCCGGGTTGTGGAACGTCGGCCAATGCCAGACCTGGACCAGCGTCTTGACGGCGGCAAGTCAGCTTCAGTGTAGGTGATGGCGGAGAGGGCCGTCGCCGTCGTCTCGGAGCCGGCCACGATCAGTGTTGACGAGTTGGACCGCAGCTCCTCGAAGGCGAGTTCCTGCGAATCTGTCAGCCAGCCTTTCTCGGCGTGGACGTACAGGGCGTGGAGCGGCGCGTTACCCGAGAACCCTTCTTGCGCGTCATGGAGTCGATAAAGTCCGGGCGCTCGGTCTGTAAGTCCAGGCGCTTCGAGAGCTTCTCGCGGGTGAGCTGGATATGCTGGTCACGTTTGTTCTTCAACGAGGCAGGTATGAATCTGAGCAGAAGGCTCTCCAGGATGGGATACCGCCTCATGTTGGACTTGTAAGCCCCCCTCCTTGACGCTGTCAAAGATCAGCCTGACCCAAGGGTGTTAGTCGGAGTTGTCCAGGCAGTGGAACGGCTCTCCAAAGGCCAGGTCGCCAATGACGTCAAACGTCGTCCAGTTGTACCACGACACCATGTTCAGGGCCCGGGTCGCGGCCGTGGTCGCCGGTGCCGTTCTTGAGGTGGCCGTGCGGGTCTCTCCACGCGTCGGGGTGGCTGTACGCGAGCTCGTCCGGGGCGATGCGGACGACGGGGCCGTACTCTTGGTGGAGGTTCAAGAGGTCGCGGTGGACCTGGCCCGAGAGGTTGCTTCGCGTGAAGGGTATGCGTGTGGCAGCCCACAGCTTGGGTCCGGGGTACTTGCGGAGAGGATGGAAGAAGACGTTGTAGATGACGGTCGCGCTGTAGTAGAAGATGGACTGCGTCTGGGGTTAAACTTCCAAAAGTGCTGTTGTCGTTGTGGAAGGGGACTCGAGCATGACTCGCGATGACACGATTCAGGAAAACAGTTCAGGGCTGACAGGAACCATGACGTACCAGCACGAGAAGGCCGAGAGCTCCCCGCAAGATCGTCTGAAGGTTGAAGAACTGCCCTTGGGCATCAAGGAGATGACCCGTCATGGTTGTTGGAATCACGCAGACTCTGCGGAGGTGGGACGGGATTTATAATGCCAATTCCGTCCGGGCCCCGACCTGAGAGTCTCATCCGAAATCCGCGACAGCTGACTCGGGGTACGTGAGGACGAGGCGAAGCTTTTCGAAGTGGAATATGGGTATTTCGAATCTGAGCACTCCAAGTCGATATGAAATTATCACGAGGGGCATCGCCCTGCTCGGAGCACTTGCAGCTAATTCATTGGTCAGATTGCCATGCAGGTACATTTTGGTTGCTGACGGCCCCTGAGAATCAGACTTGGCACCTATAGTTATTACTGTTACAAGATAGAATAGGAACGTCTTTTAGTCAGTTAGGACTTGGATGTAAACGGACTTTCTGGTATTTTGCAAAGGGATCAATTTGAAAGTGTCGTCTTTATAGTTACCCAGCAACTCCACGATGGGTAGAATAGAATGATCCAAGTGTGATGAGCCGTTGGGCATGTCACTCGGCAGGAGCAACAGTCTCGAACCAAGGGACATCTACGCGGGCTATTAGCCAACGTCACTTCGCAATGACATAGCTACCCAAGTTGGGTCACAATTTTGCCAGATAGCTTGTTGTTAGAGGCTGACGGCCACGAATTGACAGAGTTATAGCTACGGGACTTCACAGTGGGGTCTGATACGAGTAGATGTTCTCATTTACACTGATGGCTCGTATTGACTTGTCAAATACGCCCGACTGTTCATAACTAGTGGCGTCAGCTATAAACCATTGCCAGACCGATCTGGGGGAAAATACATGCCTTGGTAACCACTGTCCGCCTAATATGCGTCAAGAATGGATGGACAAGCCACGGCTGCCACTATACTGACGTTATTAATCGCAAGGTCATTGAAAAGGAAATAGCGAGTATGGTTGAGTTGCGGCGACTGTGTCGTCGTCAAGAGTCAAACCATGGAGATGGTTTCACGTTCAATTTGTAGACCAACAGAAAATGGGTTGGAGCAGGCGTATCAATGGATCAAAGTTTGAGATGGGATACAACTCAGTCCTATAGTTTTGATGGGATCAGAAACTGGTCTTCTTAGGACCTCTGCTGGTGCCGTTAGAAATTTCAAATTACAGACTGCAGTAGGGACTAGGAGTCATTTGGTTCCGTAATCCTGTCGCAAGCTTCAGATCTCAAGTTAAATGCATTCATTCGAAATTTCGAATCGCCAAGTCCTTCAGGAGCGTCACATAGCTGCGACACAACCCTACGTTTCCCCATGCCTAATCACAACACTTGGGCTTCCAAGCCTTGACGGATGAGGTTTTGATTTAATCTCATTGCTTATTTACTTCCGCCCTCCGTAGTGGGTATGTGAGCTTCAGTCGAGTGGGACATAAAAGCAAGTTGGACTTGTACGAGACACTTTGGCCAGCCTACATAGCTCGGCCTACTCCGACCAATATATCTGCAAAAACATGTTGTGGATCATTTGAGATGACGGAGGACCCAAGATCCATGGCTTCTATGCCAGAACCGATGGTCCTCAAAGACCGATTCCCTCATACGAGAAGAACTAGCGTCACAACCAAGCAAAGGCTAGACATGAACAGAAAGATGACCTAGTAGAGAGCTTTCAAAGCTCTTGGACATACTTTTATTTTGCAACACTGCCTTGACTGTGTAAAACCTGGTCCAGTAACTTGGCCGCTTGTATCAGCTCCTCATCCTGAAAGCGCTTTCCGACCAGCTGCACGCAGATCGGAGTGTCTTCAAACAGCTCGGGGTCATCTGGCAGGCCTCCCATCAGCATTCCTCGCAAACAAGGCTGAGGTTTTAGTTTGAAAATAAGAAGACGTCAAACTTACACGCTTTCCATTCCCTCTCGTCATCCGCGCTACGGAACGCATAGTTCTCCTCCGCCTGGTCAACGGCCTTGTCGACCCGGAGTCCACTCGGCAGGACCGCGGCAGGGTGGTCGAGAATGTTCCAGATGGCCGTGTAGTTCCAGTACCTGGCGCCGCCCTGGACGACTCCGGCGCCGACGTAGGCCGGGCAGAGAATGAAGTCGACGCCCCTTTCCTTCATGACGGCGTGGTCGAAGGGTTCCCAGTCCACCACGTTGACACCCGCGCTTCTCAGCTTCTCGGCTGCTATGTTGAGTGCTCGGACAACAGGCGGGTGGCGTTCAACACGGCTGTTGATGTTTCGTCAGCTGTTGTTTTTCGGGCTCGACTCTGGTTTGTCCGGACGTGGATCACCGCGCCTCCATTTTTAAGAATCTGTATCGATAGAGCGTCTTCAACAGGGACGTTTGTGATTTTGGAAACGAAACCTGCATGAGTGATGCGACCGGCCATGCCGATGTGTTCCTGTCGACAGTCATGTCAGTGACCTGTCGCTCGTCATCTCAAGTTGACCACCACACACACCTTGACTGAAGTCGGGATTCCGTCGAGCGGCCCAAGGAGCTCTCCGGTCTTTTCGAAATAGTGTCATCGAGCTCCTCGGCTCTTCTCAGCGCTGACTCTGCGAGGATTTCGGTTGCAAAGTTTGTCTACGCCGGCCTCATGTACGACGCCAACAAGCTCGTCTGGTCCGGTGTCCAGAACGCCACCGCCGGCACCGTGTACACCACCATGTACGGCTTCTCCACCGCCGGCGGTGGTTTGGGAACCATAGTCGGGTTGGTGTGGAACGCGAGCATTTTCTTCATGACGAGGTATGGGCGGCGGCTGAGGGAGAGGAGCGCCGAGAGGTATTGGCGGCGTGTGGCCAAGGCCCATGCGAAGGGTCTCAGTCATTAGGTGAGGGGACGATGGGAGCTTGATTGTAATGCTTGGCTACATCTCATATGGACAAGACTATATGTATGGGTATTGGATGTGTAGTATTGAACAAGGAAAGGAAAAGATGTGACCACCGTCATGGCGGTCGAAAGCTGGCTGGCAGGGCCATAAACTCACTCAGTCGTGACCAGGACTCAAAAGAACCGATCGGACGAGCCCCGAGACCCTGGAAGAAACCCTGCTGAGCAGAGACGTCTCCGACTCGGTCGTGAGAAGACTCCGCCCCGTCTCGCTGGACCGCCGCCTCTGGTGCATCTCCTTGACGTACTTGGGCCAGGTGTTTGTCAGAACCAGGTACTTGATGTGCTTGTACGCGGAATCGAAAACGCTCGCGTCGAAACCCGCCGGAATCTCGCCCGCGTAGCGCATCTGGCCGCGGGCGTCGTCGTCGTCGTCCCGCCCGCTTCTCCCCGACCTCGGCTGCTCGCGCCGGTGGGAGAAGGTGTCCTCAAACGGCGACACGGGGTTGGCGGACTCGTCGTCGCCAAAGACGACCTTGGCCGGCTTCTCGAAGACGGCGTCCAGGGGCTTGACCTCGGTTGACGGCAGGTTCAGCGGGAACTCTGCCAGGTTGAGCGAGACGAAGTCGGCGTAGATGTCCAGGGCGCCGTTGTACGCCTCGAGCATGGCCCCGTCCTTTGACGAGTGGACCTCGGACGACTCGGGGAGGTTCGGCCACGTCGACGACTTCCACGCCGCCACGCGGCCGATGAAGGCAATGTTCTCTCCGGAAAAGTCCCTGAGGGCCGAGTAGTCTTGGAGGGACCCGAGGTTCTCCCTCAGAGCGTGGTCGAGAGCGCCCATGGTGAGGAGACGGCTGTCCGGTTCCGGTCCGAGATCTGCCGCTTCGTTGTAGTATGTCGTCCCGTAGCCCTTTTCTGCGTCTGTTGCCGAGGTGGCGCGCTTGCAGCTGTCGCTTGTCGAGACGAGGACTGACACTGGACGGAGGGCGTTCGTCTGCGATGCCGTTTCCCACTTGGCGTTGGCGGCGGCGGCGCGCTTGTTCAGCATCTTCAAGCGGATGACTTGAAAGGCTGGGACAAAAACAGTAAAGACTTCAAACATCATGGACGAAAGATGGAACCTAAGCCATTGTTGTCAGTCCATGGTTAACTCCAGGTCAGACCAACTCTGCTCTGAGCTGCGAATGTCCGCTTACCACTGGCTAGGCGGGAAGTAGAGATTGATTTTGGCGAATTGCGGTACGTAAGACGAGACTAGGAATAAGGGCGTTCCGTGAAGACTATCAGGATGAAGTAGGTCAGTTGATTGTAGAGTCTTTCCAACAGCAATGGAACCAACCTCGACAAGCAGCAGCCTATCGTCTGAGTCCTCCATCCCATCGTGTCCCTGATTCCGATTGCCCTGAAGAGCAATATCGGTGCCACCTGAAGGGCCAAGGTCAGAAAGTAGCTCTCGCTGCGTGCAGATGGCATTCATGCATGACGAGACTCACGATCCACGTCCAGACGACCTGCCAGAATACCGTTGGCCACCACTCCCAGCCGCGACCCAGGTCTTCCATCTGTTCCATGAGGTTGGACCCCCGAATCTCGGTGCCGGGGATCCCGTATGTTGGGTGATATTTCTTGCAGGCGAACCACATTCCAACTGTGAGCAACACCTGTCACAAAAAGTCAACAACGGGCGTCGTGGGTGGCGCGCGTGCTGGACACATACCTGAGCAACCATGCCGATTCCAATAAAGATCATGACGCGTTTGGAGTAGTCCATGTTCCTGAAGCGACAAAGCCATGACGTCTTTGCCCCATCACACCCCGTTCGACCCCTCCGGCTCCCGTCACCACGTCCGGTGAAGTGCAGCTTCTGCAACTTTGCAACGTGGAGGAAGCGGCTGTTGGATGCGTGGAAAAGGGCGATGCCGAGCGGGAACCACGTCCCCATGGCAAAGTATTGAATGTCGTACGCCAGCACCACGGGCATGGTTACGCCAACTGTGTACGTGATTTGGGCGAGGATCCAGTAGATGTGCAAGAAGCTTATGGCGGTAAAGGAGAGCGGCAGGCCGCGCAGCTTGAGGATGGGGCTGCTGCGGTTGATCCAGCAAAAGACCATGCCTGCCATGACCAAAGCCGTCCATGCCGCGCAGAAGCTGATGTAGAAAACCCCGACACTGTCCCATCTCGGTGGTGCTGGCGGAAGGTTGTAAATCGTGAGGCTCGCCAACATTGCCGGATCCATGGTGCTGCTGCTGCTCAATGTTTGGACAAGAAGAGAAGAGTGTTTCTCGTGATGGCTCGTTCTCCGGTAAACATGGGACAGACCTCGTCCTTTTCCATCTGCCCAGAGCGATCTGCTTGACGTTTTTTTTTTTTCGACTGTGGGGAAAGAAATAAAAGAAAGAGACAATAGCAAAAAAAAAAGCCACAGCAAAAAAGAAAGCATGGCGGGAGAATGGTGTCGGCACAGGAGGACATGTTGATCGACCACTCCATCGTCGCTAGATCCAGTCAAACGATAGTGTGCTTGGCAAATCTATACCGAAGTGACACAACCGCACAGCTCTTCCGGAGCAGCGAATCCCGCCGGGTCGCCTGAGCATAGACGTTGCCCTCTTGGATGCGTGGCGTCTCTTGGCTACAGGGACTTTCTTTTCGTCTGCATATTCGTAATAAGCCCCCCGAGCTCCGAAGAGACGGAGGGGCTTCGGTGCTGTCTCGACTCATGTCTCCTCATCGCTTGTGCTTTGCTTTTGTCTTGCTCACCAAGAAAGACGTTTGTCCGTGCTGTCAAGTTCCCGGATCGAAATGGTGTCGACTGGACGGCTGGGCTAGCCGCGCTACACAGTGAAGGATCCAATTAGAGCGGCATTCTGACTTCCCGCGAGCCTCTTTGTCAGTCCAAGAGCGGGATCTTCACAAGTCACACTGTAAAAGGTCAAGGACGGTGGGAAGGCTTCCTTTACGTGAGGTCTTGGGAGTGGGACGAGTACGCCAATCGGATACGCAGAATCTCAGACAAAGGGGCGAAGCGGAAAAGAAAGCGCGAGACATTGCGAAGAAGAGGCATCCGGACTTTTTGTGGGGTCCATACATCTACCAGATTACCGGCGTCGAAACTGACAGCAGCAGATGCAATAGATGCCGCTGATCTTCCTAGTGGTTTAATCTTGTCTGGACAAATGGAAGGGTTCCATGTCTTTGACGTGCGGCAGTTGGGGGAGCGAGCCGGGACGAGGAGAGACGAATCGCGGGAAGGATGACAGCCGACACCGTCCACCACATGGCCATCCGAATCCGGGGTCTAGGTTCGTCATGAAGGCGGTGGGGTTCCTCCATTGCCATCGTGCGGGACGAGCGTGCGGTTGTGTCACGTCATCAGCAAGCACCGGACTTGAATGTTGCATTTAGAACCGAATAGACGGATACCAACCTGTCGACGACTTGGTCACAACTCGCCTTGTGGCATTATCGTACCCAGAGACCAGGTATCGGTTCCAGAACCCCTGAGCGATGTGCACATTTCGGGTGTATCTGCCATGGACATGGCGATCCCAGGGGCTGCCAAGCAATCCTGCAGTTGAATTGGGATCGGGGATAAGGATTACTCAACAGATTTGAGCTAGATGTGCCAAGCTGGGCCGTCCGCCTAGTTATCAACGCAGGCTTTCTTATTGCTCGGTCGGGCGCTTGGTTTGGACGCCAACTCTGCAGCTCGCGAGCTTATCTTGCCTGCATCGCGAGTTATGCCCACAGCACTGGTCGATTTTGTTTCTTCAAAACGCCCTGACTAGAAGCAGGCTCCGAAGAATGTATGATTGATAGCATCAAAGCTTTTCCACGACGAAGTCTGCGTCTTGGAGCCTATCATGTTTTCGAGCCAGTAAACTAGTTGGTTGCCTTGGCAATTTTCTCCTATTCGGTGGAGGATGAATGCGTTGCTCAATGCTAGCCAAATGATTATACGGAGCCTTTCAACTATGCAAAGACTAGGCCTGACCACATCTTGATTGTTTTCCAAGTCTCGTTCGTCAATGTTCAACACTTTGAGGGTGCATTTCGGCTTCGTCGGGGAAAGAAGGGTGGGGCGTCCGGCGCTTTCGGCACATGCTCCGTCGAGTGGGGCCCCGGGTCTCGGGCCGTGGCCGATGCAAGCTGCCGGACTCCAAGAGCAGCGAACAGTCTGCCGAGCCCTGTAGCCGAGCTTGGGTACCAACCGCGTATCATGACACAACATGTCACATTTTAGCATACGTCGGGCAATCTAGGTGCAGATGCCAGCAACGCTTCTAAGCCTACTTTGCCTGGTCCCAGGCGGTAAACCTTCCCAATCGGGAGAAATGGGGCAGTGCAACGGCTTCAACGCTAAACATCTTCGCCGCAGCCACGCCAGAGACGATTCACAGGTTGGCCTTGGAAAGGTGATCTTGATTCGCTCGACAGTCATCTCATCGTTCCGCCAGCCAACTGTCGAACAATGTGACTCCAGACGTGTATCCAAGCAGCTTACTACAGCGGAATGTCCTGACATCTTGGGGTTCTTCCAGAAGACTGCTCATCTTGATTACATGGTGCTGTCATGCCGCTGGGTTTCTTGTTAACTGCGCGTCTGTTTCTTCTCCAGCCCCCGTAACTCCATCATACGCACGACGTCACAAGGTTCCTGGTTTCGGTGAGAGCTACTTCACTCACGGTAGCGATATGGGAACACTCCTTGCTCGAATTCTAGACCAGCAATTTGACGGACGTCGAGCCTTTCACAGTCTATTTCTACATTGGGGTCGCTTCTCTTGGAGAACCATGGATCCACAGGTCCGTGGTGAAGGATCTTTTCGCAACCAAACAGCCAGCTCCTCTGACGATGGACAGATACACCAAACAAGACACCCAGCCCATATCCGAGGCCCCAGCCTTCTTCATGACGGGCTTCGGATACTCTGTCATGCACGCCACCAAGCCAGGCACCATCGGGTTGACCGTCGCCGCAAGTCCTCTCTCTCTCTCTCTCTCTCTCTGCAGGCCTGGTAACTGACCAGATCTTACCAAACCCCTTCATCGGCGCAGAACTACCATGGCTTGACATAACTGACGGCCTGACGGGCGCTCCAGGATCGGTACTTTGTACCGAGCCTGGCGCGGATGTTCCCCTGCCCCTCGACACCATCCTCGCCACCGTCACGCTCAACTGGGTCACCGTCACGTACCCGCGGTGCATCTATTCCAACAGATGCCCGGCTAGTGGTTCCTTGCGGGAAACTAAGCCCTTTGGCGTATCCAATTTCCACGCGAACTCGTCCCTGCGCCTCGCGCCTGGGTCGAGCAGACGTTCCCCATCGTCGTTTCCTACGAGGACTACGAGAAGGCAGGTTGCCATACAGGCGTGTGTTTATCCAAGGCACGGCTGACATGTTGCTAGGGCGGACACTTCCCGGCGCTCGAGGAACCCGAGAGCATGCTCTCGCCGGTCCGGAAGAGTTCCACCAAAAGATCATACCTCATGATCTAGCTCCACGGAAAGTGCAGTCATGACAAGCTGAGGTCAAACGCGCCGTCGCTTCTCATCACGCGAGCTCGCAGCGCACCGAACCCTCAGCTGTCGGGGAAAATCGCTAAAAGCTTCTCTCGCGGATGACAACAACGTAGAAGCATGCCATCCTCGCTTCTCCTGTCTCGGAAACTACCTTGCGAGGAAGCACTGCCGACGCCTCTGGCACAAATCTCGTGTGGTTCTGGTCGTACTACACGTGGCACCCCGTGTTCGCAGGCTACAAGTCTTCTGCTGGGAAGGACAGGAGACATGAGGTGTTGAGACTGAGGCGTTTTCCGAGGGGGTCCTGGATATTCTCACGTCGTATGGTGGCTTTTTAGTTGCGACCTGACAGGCAACTATTCTGCTGGAAGAGTGGGCGTTTCTTGATTTCTTAATTTGCCGTACGACCAGCAATGTCTCAGTTGTCAAGGGACGTCCCAGCGGCTGTTCATCATGGGATTTTGCCGACGTCTGATGGGCAATTCCAAGCGCTGGTTTCTGGTGGCTTCGCTTTCTATTACATGGTCTTCGGCCTCGCCGACAGCAAACTGCTCGCTCTCCTGACTGTTCCTGGCCTTTCGATGTCGTGTTCCTGGCCTCGTCATGTTCGAGTCATTTTGTAGCACAACATGTGCCACGTAGGTGTTTCTTCTTTGCTTCTGACGGAACTCGTTGCCGATCTTATGTTTCAAGCGGGTGTTTTTACAGCTTGACATGTCGCAGAAGCTGAAAATCGACGACCTTTCAAGTCTGGGATTGATTGATACGCAATGCTGTACCACAGATTCCCGTCACCAGGGGGACTTTTCCCAACGACGTGTGCGTCCATCTATGGCTGCCATAACTCCTGTTTTGTCGCCAGGCCACTTCTCCTCGTTTTATTCCTCGCCCTTAACGGAGCTGGAGCAACGACATTGCCAACTTCCCCATCGGTCCAAAACTGCAAGCTTTTCCCTTGCCCAAATTGTGTTCATGAAGCCATCACGTATTACCAAGAGACGTACAAGGTCAACTCCCTGCCTTGTCATGCGTCTTCTCGCCTTCAGCATATCTTACCGTATGCAATCGCCCTTTCAGTCACATGCGAGCACCCGTCCGCGAGATTATGTCGGACCCCGGCAGCGGCCACCGGGTCAGACCTTCCGGGGCTTTTTAGCTCGCCTTGAAGTGGTGCGCTGGGAGACGGGTATAATCCGCGGACGCACAAGGGGGGGAACCTCTTCCGGCCGAAGTTGCATAATGTCTCATTCTTGGGCAGCAATAGTGTTGAACTGCAGCAGCACGGGACATCGTCGTTGCTGCACCATCCCGTCCTCGGAGAAAGGCAATGCTGATGACGAAATGTGATCCGACTGCTGTTATCGTGGGCATGTCCAGGTCACTCTGCTGCATGAACAAGTACATTTCAGCATTTTCCTTTGTGAGCTTTCGTCTGTCGACGATGTGAGGTGAGCGAGACGTGTGTGAAAAAGAGAATCCCAATATCCCAACTGCCATGTCTGAAGAAGCCGTCCTAGTATATCGTGATCCATCAGACCACGCAACAGGAGTTTTGGAGCCATCTACTAGCGCGGTACGACGGAACCATGCGGCTGTCGTGCGCGCTCCAGCAAGTTCATGGCACTTCCCGTGGCAGCTCCCCGACGGCAACACAAAGCCGCGCGGGCCGCTACACGCGTGGCGTCGTGGGCTCGTCGGGCTTCCTTCGATGGGACAGGTACAACCCATGGCGCCGTCGACGAAAGGTTCTCGAACCTCGACGGTGCTGATGATGGTATCGTAGCATACGAGGTGAGACAATCACATGAGATGATGATAAGGAGTCGGGATGTTCAGCTCTTCGGGGAGAAAAGCAGTATAAGAAGCTCCAAATCTCTGGTCATAGTAAATCTTGAGTCTCTTCATCAGAAGTATCTCCTCAAACAGTCTCGGCTCAAATACAACATCTCAAGATCACCACGCATATCTCTCAAATACTCCTGCAAACTTCTTTTGCAGCTTCCTCTGAAGATTTCTCTACCGCCCAACAACGAACTTTGCAATGGCCAAATCCTCCGCCAAGCACCCCTCCTCGAAGCACTCCTCCTCCTCCAAGTCCAAGAGTAAAAAAATATTCCATCCTCTTCCCTCAAATCACAAACCTCATCTGACACCCCACCCCAGGTTCAAGCAAGCACTCCTCCAGCAAGACCCCCACCGCCAGCACCGTCCCCGTGAACCGCTCCTGGCAAGACCCGTCCCTCGAGCGCGGAGGCGGCCAGCCGTCGGCCGGCAGCAGCTACCCGGTGGGCAGGTGGCTCACCGAGCCCGTCTGGCAGGAACCGTTCAACACCATTGCGGAAGTGCCCGCCGTGGGATCCGCGTCCGGATACGGGGCTGGGCAGCAGGGGTCCGGGGCGTCGGCCACGTATGCGACCTCGCGGCCGCCGCAGCACCGATGAGGGGTGTGTTGTGGAGCACGCGATAAGAATGGCTGTTTGTGAATGATGGTAGAGGTTTGGAATACAACAAGCTGGTGTGCTTTGTGGATATTTCGCTGGGTGGATTTTGATTTCTTAGACTAGAAACAATTTTGATAGACGTTTTCCTAGCCCGAAGCTGCATTAACTCCCACTTCTGCGTCACATAAAGAGTTGACGTAGAGGCTTTCGAGCCTGCCTGGGACTTGGCGCCGATGTAGTGGTTCTCCAAACATCCGGCACACAGCCAATTTCACTGGAACTGCAAAAATACAGGCAACGCTGTACCAAAAAGACTAACAATGTGACCAATGCCATACACATTGCCCAAGGCGCGAGCAGAGTGAAGAGTTCCATCAAACAGTACAGCACAGGAGATCCTCGCAGTCCTTCATGATGCTGTCCGTAGCGAATGGAAAATTGCAAGACACAATTACCAATTTGAAAGCGGTGGCAGAGCTCGGACGCTCGTCAGGGCGTGAAACAGAGAATCTAGAGGTTAATGGCAGTAAACCGGGTCGCCGTCAGGAGAGTCGGATGCTGGAAAACAATGACAAGATGAGCTTGGTCATATATCTTCCCGTTCTACGACTTTTTAATAAGTGTCAGAGGCTAAAGGCAAAAGATTGCGCAGCTATAAAAATATGATTGTGTAGACTTCTGTGGGATGGACAGGAAAAGAATAGCCAACGAGTGTGTGATTGCGGTTCCCTTGCCCTCGCCAGCAGCCTTCATGATCGGTGAGTAATTACGGCACTGCTAAGATGTTATCCGATATCTTGTTAGTAACTAGCCACAGCTAACTACGTGTAGGTCATGTACATAGAAGACAAAAAGTCTATACACGAGGTTCTGGAACCGGTGTCAGTCCTTTAGTTGTCCGCAGACAGCACATCATCCAACGTCGTGAGAACCTCCTATGATTCAACCGCTGATGATCCGGCATCTCATCCTTGTGACCCGTCCCGTCGGCCTACATAAGCTGGCATCAATTCCTTGTATGAGAATTCCTGTGTGGACCATCGACAGCGCTTCTCAACGGTCTGCTGAACCAAAGATACGACGACGTCAATCTCTGGGCATCGTTGGCATTCAACAACGATCAACCAAGATTTCCAATTCCAGTAAATGCATGTATCATAGGCGTGGAGAGAATACTGGGGCCGCAATAAATTGTTTACACCAATAAATTGTTTACACGGCGATGGTGCAAGTTTGGCTGCTCAGACTGGCGATGCTGCAGTGCCTTTTTTTCGAACTTCCTGTAGATGACTAAAAAAGACCATTCCCAGGCGGCAGCACGTCCTCGGCGATTTTCTGCAGGGCCGCAATTAAGAAAAGGACTACATGACCCAAATACCAACCATTGGACTTTATCAAGGAGATTCCGTGACCTGTGGCTGGAAGATTATTTTATCGCATAGAGAGCCATCTGGAAATGCCGAATTCCCACAAGCTGCTATGATCATTCGCCCTATCAGCACCATATCTAATTAGTGGTCGGCATAGCCCAATTACTGTGGGAGAAACGAGCGTTGAATCTCGACAAGTTATCCGTTGGCGCAACTTGTACTTCACCGGTGTCGGCTTCATTTCACATCACCAGGCATGTCCCGACAGATCTCAAGACGAGAGACCGGCGTTGTGAAATGGACAATTGCTTCCTCAATGGATAGGATGAATGAGCAAGTCGAAGGCCCCGCAGCGGCCGATTACCGGCCGAAGTAATCGGCCTCCTCCACTCTAGCTATGCTGTGCCGGAGGCTTACGGGTTTGGTGGCTGGAGGGATAAATTGACGGCGGAACTCTTCGCGTCGTAGCCCTCGGCGCCGTACCTCCGATAAGGCTCCGTAGACTCTGCTGCATTGGGCCGCAACTGCGTAAAATGTGTATGACGACAGTATATCTTAGTTAAGTATCTGCGCCACTACATAGGATTAGTTACGTTCAACGTAGTGTGCGTTTGCTACAACAGAAGACGCCGAACTGGTCTCGGTCAAAGAGTTGAGTAAAGCGCGACTCAGGCGTCAAGGAACGCCGAAATCAAGGCTTGGCAGTCAATACACCCACAAACTCTGAAGCGTGTACCGGAAAATGAGCCCAGGGAGCTGAGGATTGCTCGTGGCTGAGACAGCCAGGCACCATCGTGTCAAGTGCATCCGTGGCGTTGGGCCGCAGACCCGGGCCAGCGAAAACGTCTGTCGAGAACTTCCTTTGCGGTGCGTGTTACCTGTCATCAATGACCAGGAAGCAAGGTTCGGTCCAGCAAATATGGTGTTCTGGACGCAGCCAAGAGCAGAACAGCATGTCAGCTCGTATTCCTTGCCGTCCTCCTCGGCTATCGACTCCGGGGACCACAGAAGCCCAGCAGCCCAGCAGCCCAGCAGGCGCCGAGGACGACGGCGCAACTTGGCACGGTTGTTGGAGACGTCATGCATGGTGCGCTGTTATGTTCCCCGCGAAGGCCAAGAAGGACGATCAGTCTTATTTTTCCTAAGCCTCCCTCGAGAGGACTTGCAATGTCGCTGAGATTGGACTCTCGACGGATCAAAACAGTTGTTCAGTGAACAGACGAAGCCAAGACGGGCGGCGGACGGCAATGACGAGCTGACTGAGAAACCTGCGAAGGGTGGTGATGAACGGAAATTGAAGTGTTGCATGCATTCGTAAGCTGACCGAGCTTGGGGCTTATTTGTCGCCGGTGGACGGTGGGTTCCGTTTCTCCCTTGTCGGACTCGGCCATAATGGCAGGGCAGCTCTCAGCATCCCTTCCAAGTCTCATGAGCGATCGGCTGTCTATGTTTTGCACATGTTGGCAGTGAAGCAATTAATCGATTGCGAGTGTAGACGATACGCCGGTCTTTTCCTCCTGAATGTTGAACTCGATTCGTTCCCGCTGGGCTGGCTTTCCCTGTGTCGAACGATGCTTGTCAGTGAGCAGAAGCGAAAAGCATAAGCATAAAAGCAGAAATTGGGAGCACGTTCTCTGCGGTGATGATGCGCATGACGTCAGCAAAGGGGACGATGCTATTCGCTGCGACGGAAATTAATTGGGTAACGGCGGATAGAGTTTTTGGACAACCATGCTTCACCTTGGGCGTCGTACGCAGCAGACTATTGCCCATCTTCTCCCTTGACGGGTCAACCAGGTCTGGTTTCCGGCCGTACTTGTGCGAGGCACAAGGCACTTTGAGTGTCAACACTTGTGTGTAGCGTACTTGTAGGGCCAGGGAGCTGTGTAGCCACCAGCTAGCGGCTGAGTGTGGCACAGTGGTGAAAACTTCATCAATCGAGGTGATACGTCGTAACAATTCGTCTTGTTTTGCCTAGACATTCGTGCCAAACGGTCACCCTTGCTTCTCTTCCGTGACTACCGTCTCCACGTGGAGCCGCCTTCGTAAGAGTTCTCCGTCGTGAATTCAGCCTGTCGCCTCAGTTTCAGTGCTTTGACAAGGAGATAGAAGCGGGAGTGGAAAAGCGGTGGAGAAGGAAGTGGCGACGACTCCCAGGGGCTGTGACGATGGTGCTGGATTGTCACTGACGAGAATTAGAACAGAAGCCAGAGCCAGAGCTTCAGGCCACAGTGAGGCGGGCCAAGTGTTTGCAGGTCTTCAGTGACGGCTGCAGGGCACCGAGACATTGTGGTGATTGGCGGGACCTTCGAGTTGCGCAGTGTGTTTCTCCGTCGTGTTGAATCTGGTCTGGGCCTGGCTTCCCTGACGAGAAGCGACAAATGCCCACAATATTTGCTGCAGGAATATTGGAGACGGAGAGTCTGAAATAAGACTAGCGCAGGTCGGAATCCACACAAGCACCAGCCACCCCCTGCACGGCTTGACGCTTCCGCTGGGAGGACTTCACCCATCCTTAAGTTACCATACGGAGTACGATGTATGTACAGTACAGTATAGGTACTCCGTATTCAATGCCCAGAGCGCGATGGCCCACCAAGTACGTTGCAAGACGACGTAGCAGTGCTGTAAGTGCCTTTGGTGATGATCAGATGACTGGGTGTCGACGGTGGTGACTGGCGTGACAACCACGTGCGAGCCTTTGTGGCCGAACCTCACCAGTCAGGGCTCGGACGGACACCATTTCCCTCCCGCCTTCTCAACGAAGAATGCACAAAAGACAACGAGGTCGGTGGCTGGTTGTTGACGAGGTGTTGAAAGTTGTTGATGGGGCAGCAGGCGACGGAAGCAAGCCTACACTACGCAGCAGCAGTGCTTCTGGATGGTGCCTTCGGTAGCATTCAAGCCGGCCAAGCCCAAGTGGTGAGCAGATGGATCGACTGCAGATTCGAGTTCGGATGCGGCAGTGGGCACACGCCGTGAATCGATGGAGTCGTGTGCTGTCCAGTGCGCTCGGCCAGACCGGCCAACCTAGCCAGGCCTGCACAGCCCGCGTCAATCGCCCAAATACTAAGTATGCTGATTCTAGGGGCAAGGGGGTCCTGGTCCTGTTGGTGAAGCTGCTGACTGCTTCAAGTACACCATCATCTTCAGTTGAGGGAGAGACAGTGTTCAGGTGGCCGACATCGCTAGAAGGAAAGAAGGAAGCTGCGATTGGAAACCAAGGCCTGTGGCTTCCTTCCCAGCGTCAGGTGGTGTGGTTCCGTATCGTGTCGTATCGTATCGTGAAGCACGGCAGGCACCTCAGGCCAAAATCAAGGCGGTAACATTAGCGATGGTGACAGATGGAAGGAAGGCCTGGTCAGACCTGGTCAGACAAGTACCTCCCTGGTGCGTGCCTGGGTTCCTTACTCATCCACTGTTCCGCCTTTACGCAGTAAGGTACCCAACCTAAAGTGCCCAAGCCTGAAGATCTAGTGGCTCCCTGTCCACCTCTTTTTCTCTTTTTCTCCAGCTCGACTGGTCTTCCTTGGTTCCTGGGACTGCTGGTTGGAGCCCCGGACCCAGTCGCTCGTCAGCCACTGGCGGAAGGAAGCCTCAGAGCCTGTCCTTCCCGCAGCGCTGCCCTTGTCTCCCATGCTGCAGGAGCAAGCGCGGCCCCCTCCCTCTTTCCCGGGCGGGTGGCCTTCATTAAGTGACTTACTAAATGCTCGTATGTACCTGAGAACAGCACCTACAATGCGGGCTGAGGGAAGTGCCTCGCTAGTATCCCCTTTCGCAAGGCCCCTCAAGATCCCAGTGCCCATGGTCACATCTTCTGTTTAGCCGTTTGCTGGCGCTTCTGCACTCTCTCCCAAGTACCGATTAGCAGCGCTTGTCATACACAAGATACTTCATGTCCCAGAGGTAGCGTCGTACCATCCGATCCATCGCTTGTCCTTGGCCGCCTGTCGTGCCGGCGCTTTCTTGCTTTTTTGGCCTGTCGATTCCCATCAATTCAGTCATCACTCGCATTGCCATTCTTTCTACTTCTCTTCAGTCGCTCACTCCGCCTCTTCTTGTCTCCCGACACTCCTTCGCCCTCCTCCAACCACCGTCGGTTATCGCCAAGAACCAGGACGATCCAACCTTCTTTCGACCGTCCCGAACCCTCCGGAACCCCGATCTCCTCTTCAGCCCTTCCCCTTCTACTACCTCTTTCCTCCGCACATTCGCTTGTCACCACCACACGAGGAGGACCAGGAGCAAGGCCTGAAATCGACGCTGTTACCGACGCCCTAGATCGAACCGAACCCCCAGTCGCTTCAATCGTCTATTCGCTTTGCGTCACACGCGCCCTGTCGACCGACCTTCGTCGACACCGCTCAGGAAGTCGCTCGCTCAATAACGCCGTGCTTTCTCGCTCGCCAACCTGCCGACCGAGTGTCAAATCCAGGTCCGGCGGCTACCTGACACGACAATCTCGCTTGCCTCACATACTCCCTCCGAGAACCCGAGCCGACCGAATATCTCTAGCAAACCACTCCTACCCATTCAGGTCGCACCTTCAACGAACTCGCTTCGTTGACCGACCGAACACGCCGTGGAAACTGTTATTTTGGGATTCTGTCTGTGGAAACGAAGGGGACTTGGCTTTGGTGCATCTGCATAGACGTCCCGAAACCTACGCATTGAAGCAACCTGCTGCCAAAAAGCTGGGACGACAGCTGGACCTTGCTCCCTCTTGAACGAACTTGGGACGAAGACGACGTTGCTGTGCATCGACTGTTGCGTGCATCAATCGACACGGCCGAACATATTTCAACGCCAACTCGAGACTTGTCTCGTTGCTGCTCTCCGCCAAACCACAGGCCCAGAGTCACTGGATTGTGGCTTAATATTGCATCCGTGCCACAATAGGTTTTCCGCTGGATAACTGCAATTTTGAAGAATATTTTCCTTCAATTGCATCCATCGTCTCCGCATTCCATCCCCTTGTTTGGCCACCTTGGGCAAACGCCGAAACCCACGTCTACCCTACATCCTTCCCGTCTTCTGTCGCCTCTTCTCCTTCTGAGCTCGACTTCTTCCTATCCATCTTCTCCGCCGCTTCATCGTTACAATGTGTAAGTTGCACCGATTGTCTGGCATCCAGTTGACCAAGTCTGACGCCATGTAGCTGGCCTTTCGACAACGTTGGTCCCTTTCGCCCAGCTGCCGGCTTGTGCTGAAAAATGCGGCGTCCTCTTCGACGCCAACGGTGCCTGCGTACCACCCGCTGTTCCTGCCGCCGATGAGACCACCTACGACAACTGTATGTGCAACTTCGGTGCACTGCAGCCATGGAAGACAGCCGCCACCGGCGTCTGTGAGTACGCTGGCTGCGATGCCGCTGGCTTCAGTAGCATTCAAGGCTGGTTCACGTCCATGTGCAACTCTGTTCAGGGCGGCGCTACCCAATCGTCCGCATCATCTGCCGCGACCAACACCAGCGGTTCATCCAAGGGATCCTCCAGCAGCAGTAGCAGTGGAAACGGCGGGGACTGGTAAGGCATTTCTTCAATGGTCTCGGTGTGCATCGGCTAACCGAACAGGCTCTCTAACCACTGGAGATGGGTTGTCATGCTTGTGATTCTCGTCGTTGCCATTGCTGGCATCTGGGTCGGCGCATGCATCTGGCGACGCCGCTACCTTCGAAGGAAGGACCGCATGTACGAGCTGGGAAAACACGCCCACAAGGGTCCCAGCGGCATCATTGCCGGCTCCGGTGTCAATGTCAACCAAGCTGGCATCGTCTCAGGGCCAGGTTCTTTCATGCCCGGCCCGCCTCCTTCCGCATACGAAGAAAAGCCTCCCAAGGAAAAGAAGAAGTGGGTTGTCAACCAGCGGACGTAGACTTTTACAAGGACAGGGATGCGGATCATCATCTGTCAATGGCTTACGAGACGGCGTTTTCTTCATATTACGGCATTTGGTGTTGGATATCCATCCACGTTTTCGGGCAAGACATGTGCTCTTTTTTTCTGTCTAAAGGCGTATGGCGGGCTACACATATGGTGGTTGGACAACAAAGCATTGGTGATTGCGGTCTGTTGATACCGCCATCAAAAGCGGGTTTGGTCCGATTCGGCGGACGTTTGCTGAGAAGCCTACACGGCCTTGCGAGCCCGCGCCACTGCAGCGGCCGATGTCAGCCATTTGGGGCATCCGGGTCAGCTTCGCATTCAAAAATGATAATCTATACAGCTTGACCATTGATAGGAGGCACGCATTGTTTGTTCGTTGATGTGCAATTTGGACTGACTCGACCAGGCAGCTGCCTTTGTTTGCTTGGTTGGGCGCGTCATTTTTTCCTGTCGTGGATACCCATCCCTCCCGACCGTCCAAGCGGGCCGATCAAACCATCGGCAGGCGTTGCAAGGTGGGCACGGAAGCCCCGTGTTTTGATGGCACATGCAGGGTTGGCTTAGTTGGTACACTTTTGCGCTGGTCTTTGGGGCGGTCCAGACTTGTTGGCGTCGTTTTCTCCCTTGTATACGTCGATCGTCCTCTTTGACAAGGAGGAATGTTTCTGGAGTTGTGCAACTTGAGTGGGCTTGAATGGCAGACATTCTCAGGGTACACTTTTTTCGCTGTTGGGCGCCTGTGAGGGCATTCCCATTCCCCCGGACTACTACGGAGTGAACGACAACTTTGGGTGGGCCACGTGGAACTGGGCTCCCATCAAATTCGGTTCACGATGCCGCCCTGCGAGACTAAGAACTTGACGGTGAGTATAAAAACATAAGACTTCCAGGACCGTGAGGCAGTATCGGCAACGGTGCGTCGTCATCTTTGGCGTGTCCCGAGAGAACAGAAGAACAAACTCTACTTGTGCAATCAGACAGGCAAGTGCTGCTCTTCTAGCCAGGTTCAGTTGCTCGTTTTGCGAGTTGGCATCAATGTCTTGGTCTTATTGAGCCTATGAATACTGCAGGAGAGGAGACGATGGACGGAGAGGTGTTGATGCGGTAGCGGATACCGACATTGGTGGAAGTATTGACGCCCAAGTCTTCAGGCCACCTGCTGTGGTGCTTCGGACACACAGATCAATCCAACACGGAGATATGATCCGGGCTGTGCTACTCGCCAGTTCTTGGTCGCAGATAGTTGACTGCTTCTATAGTCACTCGTCATCGTGCAATATTACGCGTTGTCCGTGGGAGTGGTCATTCTGGTTGGGATTAGCCGATGTTCGGCGGAAATTCACCCGCCCTTTCTACAACAAGGCCACTATCACAGACAAGTCACTCATCGACCTAATGTTACTTCGAAGCCGCTTCAAACTACGTCTTGCTGTTGAACACCATCGTTCAAGTCCGCCGGCCGTTCAACGGGTCAACAACGTCGCCTGAGCGGCGCCGTACGTCTCAAAGGGAACCTATACCGCGGAAACAGTTACGAATGGCGACAGCATGGCGAGGGGACGCAGGGACAACTCACGCTACAGCATTTCTATTTGTTTTTCTTACCAATGAAACACTTGAGGTTGTATTTGTCGACAACGCAAAGGAGCTTCTCCGCGTCGAGATGAAGGGACGAGAGGTAACCAAAGTATGGCGCGCGGTTGCCGGGCGTCAGGCGAAGGAAGCCCTTATCCTCAAACTCAGGATCGTCATAGAGAAACGCCTGGAGGACGGTCGCATCCTCACGGAATACACTACGGGAGACAATGACGGAGGACAGATGGCAAATGAGCCCGTCATGGGACAGCAAGAAGCAGTGATGGTGACGATAACATCAGCGCCTTGCCCCTCCGATTTCACTGGTACGGTCAAACTGTCAATCCAGGCCTGGAATTGTGTGATGGCGCCTGGCGTAACGTCTTTGTAGGCACGCCTGGCAACCGGGGGGTATTACATAAAATGACAGCGTGAATGCTGAGACTAATCCCATGCACAAGGCTACGATCGATATACGACTTCTCGGAAGGCGGTTTCCTTAGTAGGTCAGGACCTGTTGCTTCAATGGCTTCCATGTGCAGTAGAGGAGGGTTTCGGGTGAGTGTGTTCGGACGTGTGAGTTGAGCAGGTGCGGCTTATCGCGCGTTGAATTGGTCTGCTTAACATTCTCCACGCGGGAAGATGCGTTACGCAAGTAGCACTAGTAGAAATACTCTAGAACGAGATACTTCTTGGAGCAATGTTTGGAGCGAAGACGTTCAACACCCTAATCGTCTTCGGAAGGTAAATTAGTGGCTCATACGTATCAATTGACTTTTCGAGAGCCAGCCTCGTTCCCGTTGACGCTTCTGTTAGGATGTTGCTTCGCTATGGATCTCGGTGATCAGTATGATGGCAGATTGGCAATGGTATATAAAGGCGGAATGGGAGCGGTTTACTATCGGACCCCAAGCTGTCGAGACCAATCTTCTCCAGTCATCGAAGCTCAGGATACCGTTTGACAGACCAGTAACTTCGTCTGAATTTGAATTGATGCAAATAATAGAGTCCAAGACAGCTCCTTCAATCATGCCGTCCATCACCGTCGCTCTCGTCGTATTCCTCGAAGCTCGTTCCAACGCATGTCACGTGACCATGTATGGCACGGTCCCCCACTAGGCTGCCCACATATGGGGATCCGCCATAGCCACAGCGTGTAGCGAGAGAAAGAGATCACCGGGCTGCACTGACACAAGCATTCGAATTTATATGACGCTCGTGGTGCCCACTATTCCGCCAAAACCCGTTCCGACAGATTCGAGCTTTTCCCAAAGACGACAGTGTATTGAAGTCGCCCTAGGATGTTAGCATTCCTTTGAGATACATCTCCTCGAAGCTCGTCGCTTACGCTGTGATGTTATTGTGGAAAGGGAGGTCGTGGCCGACCATAGTCTGTACACGGTTATCCACCATAGGCCGTAATGTTGTCGTAGCAGTCAACATACAAGGCAGATCACCTGATCTGCCCGGCTAGCTCAATCGGTAGAGCGTGAGACTCTTAATCTCAAGGTTGTGGGTTCGACCCCCACGTCGGGCTCAATTCCCGTCCGCGATTGCGTTCGTTTTTTGACATTTTCATCTTTTCATGCAACGCTTGATCTTTGAAGATGGACTTCTCCGCAAATAAACCATATGTTTACTTCTCGGCTGTTGTAATCCCTGTCTGTGCAGAACTCTGGCTTTAATTTTAGCCTCGGTTCGGAAACCGAGTTCAGGCTTGTGTTCAAAGATGTCCTCAGCTATTAGCGCGCGTCGGATCAACAGCACCAATGACCAAGAATATTGGTGGAATTAAGAGCTCGGTCTCTGCCGATTATTATCATAACACTATTGAGCAGAAGAAGATGGGGGGTTTTTTTTTGAGAAGAATTACATCAACTCTGGAGCCATATAGAAGTCGGTGTATAGATAGTATCCTGTCGTACTTTGAGTCAATGCTCAATAAATGCAAAGGCTGGAGAGGTAAGTAAAGAGGCAGCCTCTAAGTTATATGAGGCGCTTACTTACTTCCCATGTAATTCTAGGGTATTCTTGTCTGCACAAACAAACGCAAGATCTATAGCCTCGGAAAAGGGTAGAAAGGCCGGTGGTTTGATGTCATCCCGCTTCAGTACTTCCTGTTTCGTTGTGGTGAATGGCGCGAGGCAGTACATCCCACCAGACTTGTAGTGGGCTTGCAGTAACATATAGCCGAATGAGACTGGTGTTCAAGTGTAGGTTTAGCATTTATTAATACTGACTGCCTCAGGTCTTACAGCTTACCCCAGGGCATCCAGGAGAAATAAAGGTCAAGATCTCGTATCAGTTATACATGGAAATTACCAAATGTGGCTGCATGTACCGGGTGTGAGAACAGTCAAGTCAGACTTTGCGAATGTGTCTGTCTTCGCGTTCTCGCAAGCCTACCTTGATAAATTCCCCATCTCCGCTAAGAAGAATACAGAGCCCCGAGGATATAACGCTTCACGTGGAATCGATGGCCTCAATCTTACGTACCCTCTGCCATCCCAAGACAGGAGGTATGCTTTCACGTCGGTGGTTGATCGTGTAAGGCTGAAAGGCATCGACCTGCGTAGTTCTTAGCTGGGCCGTTGGAAATACGGTCAACGTCCTGTGGAGGTCGTGTCAAGCTCACTTCGCACTAACGTACTAGAGCGTTCCCGCGAGCTTACCAGTGGGTTACTGGGCACAACCTCCGTCCATATGGCGATTCTGGGTTTTTTCGCCCAGCAAATGCCGTCTGTTGATTACTAGACGTTGAAGATTAACTTGTCAGCACACCATGTAGGAGAAGTCTTACTCTGCGCAACCCAATCAAAATAGCATCCTGTGTAGCGCTTCCTTCCTGATGTGTTTGCCGACAAAGCTTGGAGGTCGGCATGTCCTCTTCTCGCCGCTCGTGTACAGCTTCCCGGACCTAGAAGTATTCAAGCTCAAAAGTTCAGAGTGATGCGTAGAGCTACAATTCTTCCCCCACATCCCGCCTCCGCTGGTCTTGTTTCCGGACACGCAGTTCTTTCTCATCAGTCATTGCGGGCGATTTACAGTTTGTCTGCCAAGCGAGCCTCGGATACCGAGTCCGACGGGTTGGGATCACCAGGAGAGGCCTGCTCCCCACCTCCCTAAAAAGTCTCGTCGGCCTCAAATTGTGCGGAGCCGCCGGAGGGACACTACAGAGTTTGAAGCATGTTGGACGACTCGTCGGGTGTGCCACGTTGCGTGCGGACGTCGCGCGGGACCGCTGCCCGGTACACGACGAGTCTTTTGCGACGAAACTTCTACGAGATTGGTTGGTCGAGAGACACGGGAAGGAGGTCCGCTCGATGATGTCTGGAGCGCTTAAAAGGTTGTGGCAAGCTCCGGCTTGTGACGACAGTTGCTGTGGCCCTAACCACGACCGGAGAAGTGGCACAGCCGGTAGAGCTCGGAGAAGTTCGGCCACGTTCTATAATCCCGAACACAGGCGATTTGTCCTTGATCGAAGGAAGGTGATGGAAACAAGTCAGTATCCTGAAGCTCACGCACGCAAAGGATGGGACACAACCGCGAAAAGCGCCTGGCGGAGTGAGTCCTAACCACCACCTTCGGTTTCAGTTCTCCAGGTCCTCCGTATTTCGCGGGTTGCGCAGGCGGATCATAAGTGCGCCTCATCAGTATCCGAGCATCAGTCGCAACACCACGTCCTCGTCGCCACAAGGTTCACCCCTGGACCCGAGCGGATGAGGTCCCCTTTTTGAAAGGCGCTTCATGGTATCCGTACAAGCCTTGTACGATGAAGCGGCAAGGTGGGTTTCTCGCTACAGACGTGAAAGTATACGAGTCAGAACTGTTTTGGCCACACTTGATGCCACTTACGGTTGACGTGCCTGTAGTCTTTCTTTCTGACGCTGGCGTGGACTACTCCGAGCCCTCGTGGCCGCCACGGTCTCTTGGGACGGAGAGGAGCAGAATTTCTACTCTTCATCGCACCCCGAGGATCCCAAACCGCGTGTTCGCGTTGTGCAACCCGGTCTCTGCCGCGAGTTTCTGCACTCTTGGGATGATCCTGGACATTGGACAACATATCCCGAAGCGAGCAAAGAATCCGCGTAGATTTCGTTTAGTGGTGTCGAAACGTCAAGTGAACTCTCCCAAATCCCGAAGCGCACGCTTACGGGCTCTGATTGGCGAGGCCTTAGACTTTGGTCGGGCTGTACGGTGGTAATCTTCATTTCTGGCAGCACGCCGCCGGTAGTCACACCTGAGCAAACGGCTGTTTGTTCACCCAAAGTTTTAACGTGGCCGTCAGTCTGTACGGCTGACATGTGCGGCCTGTACCTCTATGCGCGCGTGACGGAGAGAAATATGAAGCAGGAACGTGGGGGATCGAGTTTGGACTGCCTGCCAGAGAGACGTTTATGGTCCAAGAAAGACGACTCGTAAGTCCGCTCTAGAGACCTTCGATCTGATTACCAAAAGCAAACGAAGGCACATGACATCCCAGTAAAGCTTCACCACCGATCGTCGGGACTACGTCGGCACGCCCTTCAGCGCGATTACAAGCACAACCTTCCTCCTTGCATGGAGGTTGAAGGTTGAGGTTGTCACCCTTTCCCCGCAGGCACAGGACGGTCCGCCTCTACTCCAGAGAGCCTTACCGCGACATACGGTAACGAGGCCGCTTCACGTGGGTCAGGAGCGTTCCAAAGTGCCGTTCCTCTTCACCATCGAGTCAGGTGACAGAAGGCTGCCGAAGCGGCAGAGTCGGTAGTGGGATGAAACGGCCAGACCAAACCTTGGACCGAGAGTCCCTCATATTGACGGCCATTCCAGACCATGTTCTTCATCGAGCCTGCCATCGATCGAGTCCCCAGGCGTGGTTCAGGCGAAAGACGAATCGATCTTTCTCGCGCGTATTTGTTCAACTTGACACCTACATGTTCATTTTGTCGTCTGAAAAATGCCGGAAGCATGTGCCTGACCGCCCCATGGACGAACTCGTGCCCATCTCACCTTGTGGGCTGCTCTTCTCACGACCATGTTCGGTAACCTTAGTCGTTCCGGCGAGTTTCCCTCGCATTACACCGACGAAGGGTTACCAGCCGCCAACCGCAAAAGTACCATCATAGCAGTAATAGCCTCGTTCATGGTATGGGTTGTCGGCAGGGTAGGACTACGTGGTTCTGACTGGCTTCATAGGTCTTGGCTTGGTTCTGCGTGGGCCTGCGACTCTATGTGAGATTTCGCGTTATGCGGGCGCCCGGGTGGGATGATCTCGTGGTCGTGATGGCGCTGGTAAATAAGAGCATCATCCCGCGGCTCTACCTGGTGGTCACTAACTGTGTTGCAAGCTCACCGGCTCAGCAAGCGGAATTGGTCTCAGTCTGAGTGAGTAGTCGGCCTCGCCGGAGGTATTAGTGTGAGAGAGTGAAATTGACATGAGCCTCAGCTACGAATTACGGCATGGGTCACCTTTTGAAAGACGTTCCGGACAGCGATAGAGAGATGTTCTTCATGGTGAGACCAGCTGCCGCTCGAGTTCCGTTGAGGGTACGCCGCTAACATGTCGTACAGCTGTTCTACATCTCCAACGCGTCGTTCACCATGTCGAACGCGCTGGTGAAGCTCTCGATGCTTCTGCAGTACCTTAGAGTGTTTAAGGATCGCATGCCGTTTCTGAGGCGAATCTCCAAGTTCATGGCCGTCATCGTAACGGTCTGGGGCCTGGCCTTTTCATTCGCCGCCTGGGTGCCTTGCTTCCCGGTGTATCAGTTCTACCGCATCGGCTCCGAGTCAAACTGCTACGGGTACGGCTCTACCGATTCCTCAGACGTGTATGCCATCGTCATTGCCTCCAATGCATCGAACATGGCCCTGGACTTTCTCATTCTCGTGCTGCCGATACCGCTGCTTTTCAGCACGAACACCATCCGTAAGACCAGGGCCGGCCTCGTCGGGCTCTTCTGCCTCGGAACATTGTATGCCACGACGAGAAGCTCTATCTTTCATCCTCGAGATGCCGTGATGGCTGACACGCGTCCCCAGAATCAACGTCGTCGCCGCGTGGCGCTTGGTGGCAAACAGGGCCACCTCAAACGACCAACCCGACCCGACGTCTTCGTTCCCGCTCATCATCGTCCTGGGCGAGACGGAGAACCGGCTCTCGCTCATGCTCGCATCGATCCCGGTGTTCTGGCCCGTCGTCACCCAGTCGTGGCACAACATCATCTTCGTCACGCACGAAGTCAAGGTCGAGAGCACGCGGCATCTGCCGATGATGCAGCCGTGGAGCGAGAATCCGGAGGACCCGGGGTTTCGGGACCCCCCGACGAACGAGGAACAGGAGAGGTTGCGGCCGCCAGGCAGAATGTCCCACGTCAACCGACACATTCGCGGTCTGATCAGTCCATTTGCAGAGGGCCAGATAACGCCCGCGATACCCCCGGAGGCCCAGTACCGGCTGAGCGTCGCTTTGGAAGAGTGCGACTTGAATTTCGAGACGGTCCCGGAGATGGCTCGGTCGACGGGGTCGGGTGGGTCCCGTGAGACACAGCGGTAGAATTGAACGCGAAGTTTCAATGGTAATCGGTAATACGGAGATGAACTAGCAGAAGAGTCATGGCAGATCGTCTTACATTGTCTTGTAACAGCACACTCAGACTACTACCGGAGGTGGAAGAAGGCCAGAGCTGCTTCTAACGGAGTGGTCCCCCATGCATCTGTATCAGAAATCGCTTCGACCATACAATCGCGGGACGCAGGTGTGACAGAAACATTGGCACTGCCATGGGGTCATCTTGTATGCATCACGAAGAGCTGCTATTCATTCATCGGCCGACCAGACGAGACCAGTGAGTGGCCAGCGCCGAGAGAGACAAGCCGAAATGCTCAACTATCGTGAGAATCTGCCAAGAGCGCCTTGGGAAACCCCACCAAGCCACACCTCCAGGCCTGCTGAGCTTCCACTCACTCACTACAAAAGACGTCCTCGATCCTCCGCTCATCCCCTCTCACTCCACCTTGTCAAATAAACATCACCATCACCTTCATCCTTCATCACCTCCGCCCCCCCCCCAAATGCGTCACTTCCCCATCCCCCCCAGCGCAACCCGCCTCGTCAAGGTCCCCGACTCCGAGCTCGACCTCCGCCCCGACGCCCTCATCCTCGCCGAGCTCCTCGCCTTCCGCCCCGTGACCTCGGAGAAGAACGTCTGGGCCTTTTGGGACAGAGGCCTCGCCTCCATGTACCCGTCCTACACCCACACCGTGACGAACTGGGTCCGCAAACTCGCACCCGCAGGCTGGACCGTCCGCGTCCTCGACCTCGTCCCCTCCTCCCCCAACAACATCTTCAACTTCATCTCCCCCTCCACCCTCCCGGACTGTCTCGTAGAGGGCACAATGACGGGCCCCCACCGCGCCCAGCACGCCAGCGACCTCGTCCGCCTCCCCTTGCTCTCCGCCCACGGCGGCGTGTGGATGGACGTCGGCAACATGCTCCACACCCACCTCGACACCCTCTTCTGGAACGCCCTGTCTCCCTCCTCCTCCTCTTCCTCCTCCTCTTCCAGCACCTCCACCAACACCCCCTACGAACTCGGCCTCTGGCTCATCAACGGCCAAATCCGCCGCGCGTGGGGCAGTTTCGGAAACTTCATGCTCGCCGCCCGCAAAAACAGCCCCTTCATCGCAAACTGGCACGCCGGCTTCTCCCACCTCTGGCGCGGCCGCACCTCCTCCGCCGCCTTCCACGCCCACCCCCTCGTCCGCGAGGTCGGCGTCGCGGACGGCATGGCCGACTGGTCTTTTGCCGACAAGATCCCCGAGATGAGCGACTACGTCGCGCAGATGCTCATCGGCGACCGCACGCGCAACCTCGTCGACCCGACCACCGGTTTCGACGGCCGCGACGTCTTCCACCACCGCGCCTTCCTCGTCGAAGGCATCCGCAACGGCATCCTGGGCGCCATCAAGACGGACTACTCCGGCGCGCGGCAGGTCGACCTCTTCACGACGAGCCTCGCCGAGCCCGACGAGGCCAGGCGCAGGGCCGCCGAGGAGTTTGTCGTCGACGTGCTCGAGAACAGCCACATGTACAAGGTCTACCACAACTCGGCCGGCGGGCCCCCCGCCCTCGGCGATCTGATCAAGCAGGACGCCTTCAAAGACGCGACGCACCGTCCGGGGACGTTTGGGGAGATGTACCGCTACGGCACGGTGCACTGGCGCTCCACAAGGGAGGTTGAGAGGGTCGTGCCGCCCCCGAGTGAGGAGGAGCTGATTCGTGCCACGCCGACCAAGACCGAGGCGGAGTGTCGTCAGGCAGAGAGTAGGAAGTAAAAAGAGCGCGTCTTTAAAGCAATGGAGGAAGTTCGGGCGTTTGTGGGCAAAGTAGATTAACGGAAAGGCTGCGGTGGTAGACGAAACATACAGTTGATGCTGTTGGATTCTTCTTCGTGAGCACACAGGTACTTATCCAACAGTCTCACCCAAAGTTGGACATCGTTCCCAGCTTGTCAGACAGTCTCGAGGAATGGTGCGAATTCTTCTTGCTCGGACATGCATCTCTGTATCTAGTGGAGAACAAAATATCGCATCCTCAAAACAGAGTCAGCAGAAGATACAAGTCAGGGCGTGCTCGTGTCGTGAGCCGAGGGGTCAACCAGACCACATCATGTGGGATATCAATGCATTCTATCTATATACCAATTAATCCTGTCGTCTTCGGTTTCACTGCTTGCTCCATGCGAGGCCAAAACTTTTGGCCAATTCAACTTCAATGCTCCGCTTCATTTTCCCCATTTAGCACCGCGATTCCTTCAAAGTTGCGCCCACTCCAACATTCAAGGTGCCCGCCCACAGCCATCATTTTACTTGGACCTCGTAGGTAGAGCAATCTTGGCCTTGTCACTCTGCTCCTCGGCAGCATCCATGTATAGGTCAATCAAACACCCAGCCGACCAGGCCTGCGTCGGGCTCTGTGAAACTTGTTAGCGGTGAAATGCAGGCGCAGAAGGAAAAACGTACCGAGTCGGGGCAGTGCTCTCCATTCTTTTGCGTCAACTCCGTCAGGCCAGCCCAGTCACTTTCCTGGATATGTTGCTTGCAGCCCATCAGCCTTCGAGTCACCTGTTGAAAGGCCTCAATGCGGCCCGCGTCCGAGTCCCGTCTCTCGAGGTCGAACTTGAGCAGGGCTCGCAAGAAGAAACCCGTCGGCCACAGCCATTCGGGTCCCTGGTGGTAGTTCCGTCCCTTGCTGGTGGCGAAGTCGTCGCTGTCTTCGCTGTTGCGGTAGTACGGCCGGTAGTTCAGGTCAGCAGGATCAAGCGTTGCCATGCCTGAAGGACCACGGAGAACCGAATCGGCAACGCAAAGCGCGTGAAGGGCATGCGCGGGGTCGAACAGCTCAGGGGCAGCGCACATGGCGATGGGGAAGTTGGGGCGCAGCTGATAGTCCTCGTACTCCTTGCCGGACTTGTACAGGTCCTTGTAGATACCACGACGGTTGACAATTTTGCTGTTGACGTCGTACTTTGAGTCTTCCTCGGGGGAGACCGGGACGTAGTAGCAGCGCTCAAAGTTGGCGCGGATACGAGCAGCCCAGTCCTTGAGAGGGATCTCGGAACCGTCAGGCTTCTTCACCGAAGAGTACTTGTACTTGCCCTCGGCGTTGAGAGCAGCCACCCACTTCAGGGTGCTGTACAAGAGACCGGTGATTTCGACAGCAGCGCCATCGCGGGGAGTGCCGGGGACACCCTTGGAGCCCGCGCGAGGACTCTCGCCCATCTTGTCCATCCACGTGCCACAGTTGTGCTGGTTTCCGCCAAAGATGATGCCCGTCTCCCAGTCCACGTTGATGGACTGGTTGAAACCTTCGTCCGTCATCTGAGAGTCGATTCCAGGTCCAGCGTTGGCCTCGCGGTACTTCATGCCGGAAGCGTGTCTTTGCAGAGCCTCCTGAATGACATCTTCGATGGTGCTTTCTTGGGAGTATGCACGCGAATCTTCAACGTCAAACCAGGTGTCGTCGTACGGCAGGAAACGTCTCTTGACCTTCTCTTGCAGCAGGCCGAGACCGTTGGGTGCAAACTTGGTGTAGTCCTGGATGCACTGGAGGAAGAACCAGATGGAGTCGCGCGAGTTGTAGCGGGGCAGAGCACCGCTGCTGAGCAAGTTGGGAATCATGCCGTGCTTCAAGACGCTGGCAAAGGCAAAAATATGCTCCTTGGCCTCGTCGAATCGTCCGGTGCCAAGATACAGACCACGGAGGGAGATGAAGACGTCACGTCCCCAGCATCTGGCCCATTCGACAGCAAAGTGCGGCAGTCCGGCGGCCAGAGAGGGCACCAGCTTCTTGGGCCACAGCGATGCGGACTTCACCAGGCCCGTCTGCTGCACACTGACCATCGCCAAGCTCTGGAGGAACCACTGTCCCTCACGTACGTTGCCGTTCATCTGGTCGAGCCCACGCTCCCATGCGGCCCTGTAGAGTGTGCGAAGCACAAGAGCAAAGTATCTCGGGAGCAGGAAGCTAGGGATCTTCCTGATGGCATCAAAGCGGTCCTTCAACCACGTAGCGGGCCTGCCAAGGCGCTCAAACTCGGGCGTCTGGCTGGCGCGTTCCAAGCGTCCCACGGTGTAGTCGAGGGCCCACTGGCCATCCCTAAGGTTCTGGCACAGGGGGTGAGCCAAGTTGTTCTCCTTGATGATATTCTTGAGGATGCTCCACCACCCCTGAAGACCCGCGTAGACGAGCTTCCCGTGACCTGGGATCTCGTAGCAGCCATCCTTGCCACCACTTCCGTCTCGCTCCTCGGCTTCGCAACGGTAGAGGAGGAAGTTGAGATCAACCAGGTCGAGGTCCTTCACGGCGGACCTGGCGCCAGAGGTGACGTAGGTGTCGAGGCCAGACGAGTGCTCGGCGGCGGGGATCCACGTCTCAAAGAGAGCAATGCTGCCCGGCGGGAACTTGTCGCGGACGGTGATGATAGTCTCGTCACCCTTGACCTCCATTCGGACGCCCGGGACATCAACGACACGACTGGGAAGCCCTCGGAGCAGCTTCTTGTCGTCCAAAACTTCCTTCTTTGCCTCATCGCTAGAATCGACCTCGAGCATCCAGCTTCCGAGATGGCGTGCTTTCGTGCCACCAAGATGGACAGCGTTGAAAGCACCATTTCCGTTGCCGTAGCCAGGGTAGGCTGTATGAGCGATCAAGAAGTAGCCCTTTCTCGACTCGGGGTGCACCCTGTGAACCGTGATGTACTGGTCCTCGTGGTGAATGTGGGTCTCGTCGTAGCCGTCCTTGCCCATGAGAGTGTGGATCTGGTTGAGGAGCTTCTTGATACCACCGATGCCGTTTCTGCCGCCGCCGACCTTGACCGGCTTGGATGATGACTCGGATGTGTACAATCTGGTTTCGTTTACGAGGTCGACCAGCTTGGGGTAGATCTCGTCATATCCCATGACACTGCCGGTGGCACTGGCACACATGTTGACGAGTGCTGCGTTGGGCAGGGTGTCGCGAGCGTCACGCTTCTGGGCAGGCGTCTCGTTGTCGTGGGTGCAGTCCATGAAGAGAGCTTGCACAGGGACAGGCTTGACCTTCCTGACGATCTCCCTCGAGGAGGAGTTTCCGTTGAGCATGTCGCTGCCCTCTTGAGACGGGCTCATGGGGCTCATGGGAGACTTGGAATCAGGACGCGACACCTCGTCCACTTCGAAGCTGCCAATGGGTCGTCCGCCGTGCTTGTGAACCAGGCGACTGAGCTCTCCGGTGCTCCATGCCTGCATGGCTTCGCGGATGAGAGCGCTGAGGCCAAGCCTCTTGACGAAGACGTAGTCCATCTCCTCCGAACCGGTGAAGAGCTCTGCCACGACATACAGGTCTGGCCTGATGCGGCGAGCCTCGTCGAGGATGTGCTCGGCGACATGGATGGGCGTCGAATGGCAGTTGTCAATGCGGAAACCAGCAAAGTACTTGGCCAACATGCGGGCGTACTTAGTCATGTACTCCCACAAGAAGGGGCTATCAGAGGGACCGTTGCCGTAACGAAGCTTGACACAATCTCCCCAAACAATGACCTCGCGTCGAAGGTAGACACGGGAGTCAGGACCGGCATTGTCGACTAGAGCATTGCCTCCCCAGACCCATCCGTTATTAACCAGGACGTTCTCTTCGGGCTTGTTCTTGTCTGTGGTGTCGTTCTTGGGCAGACGGGTGAAGTAGGTCTCGATTAGGGGGTTCTCGTCGGTGATGGCGCCCAACTTCGGACCGTGGTCATCCAGGCGGCAGTACTTGATGCGGTTAAAGAGCTGTTGGAGGATCTCCCCGACTTCGGTGTCATACTCCTTATAGAATGGCAAATTAACCTCGTCGAGAATGGAGACCAACTTTGACTTGGCCGCGGCCTTGCGTGTCGAATTGCCGTCTTCTCCTTCGTAGCGTCCATAAATGGCGGAAAGAAGGCCCGATGCGACTTCGGGGTCGATCTTTCTTCTGAAGCGTTCGCCCAAGCGATCGCCGCCCTGCAATCCGTGCTTGATGAAGAAGTCGGCCTGCTCTTTGAGAGACGCATCCTTGAGTCCAGTGACGCCCGCATCGACCGCAGACTCGGGGAATGTGCTGCGACCCGCAACCCAAGCTTCCAGGCCGGTCTCCACGTCGCGGTCAACGTCAATGGCGTAGTATTCCCACAGTTTTATCTGGGAAATGACGTGCTTCTTGATGGCTTCCATGATTTTGAGGAGGTCGTCGTCGCCCTTGACCTCGGTCGGCAGACCCAGCTTCTCGAGATTTGCGCTCAGCTCCAGCAGCTTCGAATCCAAGAGCCAGGCCGACTCCAGCCATGGGGCCGTCACGAGGTTGTACCCAGCTTCCGGATGATCCTGCAGCCAGGCGCTGTTGTGGGCCGTGTGGTTGAGAACAATGTCGGTCAGACTGAGCATGGAGTATTGCTTTTCCAAGCTCTCAACCAGGCCCTGGACATCCTTCTCACCGTCAGGGAAGCAGTCGGAAGTCCAGCCGAGTTGATCGTACAAGCTGTAGGGAGAATTAGAGGCACCGCGGGTCTGCAGCGGGGTGAAGTGGATCATGTTGTAACCGCGGTCGCTGATGCCGCGCAGGTGCTTCTCCCAGTCGCCTGGGTACTTGCCCATGAACTTGCTAATAACAGAAAAGATTGAGAGAGCGGGCAGCGGCAGAGGCCGGCCGTCGAGAGTGAGGCGCGGGGCAACATCGATGTAGTAGAGCGGCGTCTTCTTGATGGTAGCCTTTGTCTGGGGGCCGGAATCCAGATCCTCGGCGAGGTCTGGCAGCTCAGCGTAGGTGGTGTAGAAAGCGTAGGCGCCGGCGTGGAAAATGGGAATGGATATCTCAATTGTGCGATTGAAGTCGGGTACCAGCCTGGTCGCGAATAAGCTACTGCACAAGCAAAACATGCGACACGAGACAGCAAAGGCAATCACGATAATTGCAAAGAGTGGCGAGCTTACTTGAACTCGCGGAATTGGTCTCTGTGGAACTCGGCGCCCTGCTCTGGAATGTTGACCCACAGACTGCCGTGGCGACAGATGGACGAGGTGCCCTCAATGGCGAATCGTATGGTTACGGGGTCGCTCGTCTTGGAAGCGAGATAAATGTACTCGCGGGCGACCTGGGGCGAGCCATCGTCGTTGAGAGGCAGCAGGTAAACTTCGTTGGAAATCATGGTCTTTGGCACCATTCTCCCAAGGGTTGTAGGAGGCAGCTTCGTGCCCCGCGGATGGATCAAGGCGGACGGGGTAGCGAGCGGAGGGCTGAATGACTCGGATCGTGCAGCGCGGAGGCGATTCCGGTCGAGGAAAAACAGGCGGATCCGACCGCTGGAGGTCGGCAGCGACAGGGGGAAGACTGGTTCGAGAGCGAGGGTGAAGCGACGCTGTGCGATGCGATGGATGCGACAGCTGCTTGGACGCGTCCGAGCCTCGCGGAAAGGTAAATGCTGTAACGGATTGAGAGGATTGGGGAGAAGAGGAGGAGAGAGTGTATGGAGGGATGGGCCAGAGAGCAGAGGAGGAGAGAAGAGGGAGAGAGAAAAGAAAACACGATCGAGGATGATGACGATTTACTATGGCTACACACTGCAGGTACCTTAGCTATGGTCCGACAGCACCCAGCCAGATCAGACCAGCGCGAATAGGCATGGCGGGGCATCGATGGCAGAGGCAGGAGCGAGGAATTGGAGAAGAGCTGAGCTCAGCGGCACCTTAGCAATGGCAAAACCAAGAGCAAGGTATACTATTAGAACACGAGACAAAGCATCCCCCCGCTTGCCTTGATTCTGGACTTGGGCGGGATATATCTCTCACCAAGGCTCATTACTATCTAGGAGTTAGGCTTCTGCTATGTCGAGGCAGCGCTCAATGGCTGGGGAATAGGTCCTGGTAGCTTTCCCAAGCTCCTTCCAAGTGGTATACGCGGTACTATGTAGGTACCTCACCTCCTCAAACCTGCCTCCTACCTGCTGTCCTCCTACTTTAGGTGCCTCATGCTGACTGGCCAATTAAGGTCTCCAGGAGCTTGAGCTTTACCCAGATGGCCATCACCGGCACAGTACGGAGTAATACTAGCCAGCCAAAGTCTAGAGTAACGCCAACAAAAAAGCGAGATTCAGGAATACCTACCCAATTTAGGTAGCCAGCAACAGAGCTCCATCGGACAAAAGTCAGCACCACAGGGCAGCTAGGTGGGGCAGGTACTCCCCCGCATGAAAACATGGGAAAGATACCTTTCTCCAACTTTTGTCAGTGTGCAAGCTGCCAAACATTTGCTGCACAGAAACGGATAGCTTGGGCGGGGCCAGCGCACTAGACACTTGAAGCGGGGCCCCTAGCGGAGTTTGGGGTTAGAGCCATCATGGTGGGGCTGCCATCACGATCTCGGAGCTTCCAGACCGCGATTCGGCGCTGTCATTTCCAATTCTGACACTGTCCGCGCACCGTGATGATACTGCGAGGTCTTTTGCTGACGAGAGCCCATTCAGAGGTCATCCATGCAACCCGCACATATCGAGCGAAGTTTTCGAAAGCCAGGGTCATGGAGTTGGCATGCTGGGGGCGGAGATTCCCACAAGCAAACCTCGGACAGCCCAGGCCATGGCCACATCAATTGCAGCATCATTACGACTCATGACAGTAAGTGGTGCAGCCGGAGTAGGTGTCCAAATACATGCTACGTACAGTGTACATTGCTGTCTACCTCTCTTTTCTGCTGCATAAAAGAGCGGTTGTCGGGACAGGGGCTAATAGGCGCTGCTTCGTAAATGTCATGAGAGGCCTCGCTCAGATGCAGGCAACATTTGTTGCCCGGTCTGGCTTGAAATATGTAGTACCACTGAGCATCGAATCATGAGCGAGAGATCCAGAATCGCAACAGCTCTCATCCCAGTTCATCATGACGTCACCAGCAGCGTCCCGCAGCGGTCTAGCCATATCGGCACAGACGTGGTTTCAACCCCCGACTGCATCGTGCTCCTTCAAGCATCGGCTGGTAAACGAGCCAGCCAGGCCATCCCTCACCTCACCCTCCCACCCGAGTCTCTCTCATCTGCCCGTTCCTTGCTCTGCTGATCGCCGGCGTTCCTGGCCGCCCTCGTGTCAATTGACTTTTGTGCCTGACTATCACCCGCCGGAACGGACACGGCATTCCCATTCCTCGCATTCCTCGCATGCCTCTTTCCCATGTCTTGTTTTCGGTCTACCATGCCGAATGCGTTGCTGAGCCCACCTGAAGGAAGAACAGTCCTCCTCTTTTCTCATCACCAAGGCAGAGTACCTCTTCCCCGGCGCACCTCGACACCTCAGAGTCGACACCGCTACTTGCAGCCCTGTCTGCTGGCCTTTACGTGACGTACATGCCACTGTCCTTGGCACCGGCTTTTTGAATCCCGGCTTCCTGAGCCAGGCAAGGACTAGCGCGACATGCAGCTCTAGCTCCCACTTCATTTTCTGCTTATCGTGAGCTGGGCCCCTGGGGGTTGGGTAGCTGTTTGACCATCAAGGGATGGTGGTTCACAAGTGGCCAATCCGCTTCAGCTGCCTTTTACCAATCACCAACTCATGACTGACGTTGCGTTGACTTTTGGAGGCTGTGCACCTGCCATCTACTCCAAGCCGATGGTGGAATGTCATATCCCTGGTTGGCATTGTTAACTGGACGATTTTCGTCCGCCTACACAAGCAAGTATACAACAAGCAGAGCAAAAAGCAACATTTACTAGGCAGCTTCCATTGAGCCGAAGCGTTGTCCTGCGTCGTGATAAATCTTCGCGAATATCAGGAGAAGAACCTCGATGTTGTCAGCCGAACAATACACACAGATGTTCCCTTGCAAGAGTCAAGACTCAGAACTTATGGATGACCCCCACAGCCGAGTAGACTGACGAGGCAGTCGGTACACCCTGACGCCATCGTCAACTCCGTCAATGTCGAGCAAGGCATTGCCGGACGACGCAGCTTTTCTGACAATGCACTCACATTGCGCCCAATGTCTCTGGTTCTTTCCAGCTGTACACGATGTCGACGCTGTAGCACATCGCCAGCCGATGACGACCACATATATGCACGAGATGACCATCAAGTCTTCTTGAGCTCTACTGGAGCGTATAACTATGGTATGCTAAGCTGGTTGATGCCTGCTCGAGGGCGGGGTCCCAAAAGTATGTGCACAGCGAGAATGACATCCGTCGTTCAGGGCAAAGCGTCGCGGTGGGGGGCATAGTGGAAAAGGTTCTGTCGAATCAAATAAGACGAGACAAGAGCGCCATGCAGAAACACTCCCATCGTTTTGCAGAATTCAAACACTTGACTGACGCTGCAAAGTTGAAAGAGTTAAAAGGTTTGGAAAAGAGCAGAAAGCTCAGATCGAATCCTCCATGGACGGGATCCTACAAAAACCGTGCTGCAAATTTACAGCAGCCCGGGCTACCACGCGGGCAAAGCACTCGGGCACCTTACACATCGTATCAGACTGGCTAGTGGAGCCTCTCCCCGACGATGGATGGGAACATTTGGCTGGAAGTAGTCTTGGGCGACTGTCCGAGAAGGTATGGTGAGGAAAAGGGGAACCCGAAGGGGATTTTGCGACAGACGTCCTACCATGCGATTAATATCTTTGACCAATCGAGGTTGGGCTTCAAAGCTGTTCAATCAGGCAAAGGTCCAATAAACATCAAAAAGAAATACTCTCTTCATATTTGTGAAGAGTCCCTCTCCATCTAGCCAGGCCAGGGCGTCACGTGAAGAGTACGACAAGTTATCACTACCAGAACAGTGACTAAATCTCTGATAGTAGAAGGTACCTTAAACACAAAAGATTTGGTCTTCGGCGTGTGGTTTCACTTATTTGCCTTGGGGCTGGGGAACCAAACAAGACGGAAAGTAGCCTGCCCTCCTCCCGCCATCTGTGCAGCAGTCGCCGAACTTTTTAGTCGACCCCTTCGTCATTGCGCACTAAGAGTCGCGCACCACGATTAGCTTCCAACCGAACTATAGTGCTTGACTCCTGAAAGGAGACCATCAAGTAGACTTACAATACTACCGGATATTTCACTGTCGGTGTTGACGCCGCAGCAGCTCTTAGTGTAGCCCGTGTTAACCCCGTTGTCGACTAAACACATGCAGGTGGTTGTTTGGGCAGACACAACACCAAGGGCGGACAGGCTGGAGAAGTTAGGGGTTCCGTCCTTTGTCCCTTCCGGTATAGTTTTGTCACTTACAAGAGCACGAGAAACTTCATTGTGTCAACGATTTGGGTGGTCGAAGGTTTTGACGCGCGGAAGGAAAGAGGTGCTAATATGCCCAATATATACTCCTCTAGCTGATAAGACCAGAGCAAAGTCGCGAGTCTGGAGTTCTCATCTAAATGGAAGGAGATTTCCTCAGCTTGACTCGAGCGCGATTCGCTCCGTGGGAGACTTCATTACGGGCTTCTCCACGACGACACGGATACTCCCGCACATAATCTAAAACGGAGGCGCGGATGTGTAGCTTTGATTTGATAGCAAACTTTAACACAGTCGACTGTGTATATTCAGTTACAGCGTGACACTTTAAAGACATGACCAGCTTTCAGGTAATAAAAGAAAGCCGCAGGCTTTGAAGTTAACTCATACCTGGGTGAGGCTTCCAAATCGGCTGTTCGAAGACGAGTTTGTGTACGATCGCCACCCCTTAATGATACTACTATGATGAGCTACCCATTCGGGTACCTCTTGGTAACAGTCTCGTTCCCCTAGCTTGACATGCTCATTCTCTTCAATGGCGCTCGGTGGTATGAATCAGTGCTGAAAGTCTTGTGACTCTTGTCCGCTTTTGAGATCAACAACTTCCTCGGCCCTTGCTTTGCTCGCTTTTGGTGAGGTCTTGTCGATATCTAGGCCAGCCGGCAAGTGCACATTTTCAGGGAAAGATCTGCTTCGTGGGCTAGAAAGAAGAGTCGCCCGAGATCGAAACCCCCTTACCCGGTGCCGACGTACCTCTGCGATGAAGTCGACGGCCCCCTGACGCCAGCTTTCTCTCTCCGGTTGACTTGAGCTCTTGAAGGCTTTCCAGGTATACCTAAGTCTATTGATGGCCGTAGAGCCTTCATCATAAACCACGTACAGTTTAGAAACCCCTTGTCAGGAGTCAAACACTATTTTTACTGAAAACTAGCCTAACACGTCAGTCTGCGAGATGCGTAGGGTTTTGCGGTGGTGGTCAGCCTTCCGAAGGGCTTACGAGATTCACCATCTCATCCGCCTAATGGTTTGTGCCATTCTCTTCACTTATTTTCAACCACGCATATTAGGTCTCATCATGGGGCAGTCGTGGCGTTCGAACAGACAATGCTTTCTCCCGCGTTCGTTGAGAGACGAGCTCAAAGACCAACATTTCCGGTCTCATCTGGTGTAGATACTTCAGCTAAAGCTCTGGCAGAGGTGTGGGATGGGAATCCGATCCCACTACTGGGGCTACTACAACTTACTCTCGCATTCTCACCTTTGCTATTCACAAACCGTACGTATCAAGCACAGATCGGGCAGGTGTGATCAGCCCCAGAGCTTGAAGCTTACTATGCAGTTCCTGGCATTTGGTGGGGTTGTTGCCATACATCAGGCATAACGCAGCATACTGGATCTGTTCAAAAGCAGGCTGTCTGCTCTGAGGCCTGCGATGAGCTGACGGTGAAGATCAGTCAGCCAAATGTAATCGACCTCAAAGACATACTGTTTCAGAGGCGAAAGCACGACGAAACGGGTGTCGTGGAATCGTCCGCAAGCCGTTGGCGCGAAGAATGAACGAGGCGGCTACAGCTAGCCTGTTCGAGACAAGCCGAATTGAAGCCTGGGGAAGGAGTGTCATGTGTGCCTCGGGAACGGCAGCGATTGAGTTTGCGACCACGCGGCGCGGAGCAAGGAACGGAAATCGCAACGTCCAACGGCGCGAGACTTCGGTCGGAATTCAGCCGCAGCTACGACCGTGCCGTGATGCCACCCCCCATGCGACGATCGCCAAGTACGTGAACCAGGGGCGCGCACGGATTCGTTCAAATTGGAGAAGATGTTGGTTTATCCGGAGGGGATAATCGCACGCCGTACGTGATCTCGTCGTACGGGTGCAAAAGGGTCTGGTATTCGTTGTTGTTATTGTTACGTTACGTGCCTACGCGTAGGCACGTAAGGCTCTAGATCTACGGTGTGCCATGGCACTCGGCTACGGCTGGCGACGGGTGTCGCCAGGGGGGATGAGGGCATACGGCCACGTATGCCCTACGCCCCTGGGGCATATGGACACGTATGCCGTATGCGTACGGAGGCGTACGCGCCTCAGGCGTTAACGCATGCCTTGCGGCATAGCGTTACCGACACTGGTAACTTTTTCTTTTTGCCGTATGCCTCATACGCCTCTATTTACATGTAAAAGCCAGTGCCAAAAACGCTGTAATCGCGTGCCAAAAACGCTGTTAAAACAGCGTAGATAACAAGCTTAAAACAGCATCAAAAGTGATCCTTTTGCCCCTTACCTAATAACATCCAAATACCCCTTATTATCTACTCCACTCGAGTCACCCATCCCTCCATTCGAATAGTCATATAGTTTGAATCAATAAATCTCTCTAAGGCATAGTTCAGGGTACTTTTCGTGAAGGTATTAGCAATATTGTCGTCTCCGTTGATCCACCACACTTCATAGAACTCATAGCACTCATATAACTACCTTAACACCATAATATCAATCATCAGGTACTTCTCTTTAGTAATACTAAGCTTCATAAGGTATTCGTAGAGTAAGTATAAGTTAGTACAGACAATCATCGGGATATAAGGGAAATTTCAGTATTTAAGGATCTTCTCAAGTATCGTAGCAATAGTATACACGAAGTCTACGCTAGCTACTATAGTATAAATCTCTGAAGTAAATATACTCTTAATAATTCTTTTATTTTTAGTAGAAGAATAATAGATGAGGTTACTATAGAAGTTAAACTAGCTATTACTAGTTACTATCTCTTAGCCTAGGATTATTACGAATCCTAGTTAAGATAAGAAGTTAGTATTATTAGTAAAAGAGCTGTCGATGAAAGTATAGAGGTACGTTTTTGAGAAATCAAGTAGTATGAAGTTAAAGCTGCGGTTAAGGTACTTAATTTGCTACTTAAGGTGCTTATTTAGAGTGGCAGTATTGTTAGCTGAGGGTTATTATTCTTGTACAGTACACGAGAGGTCGAATAATACCTCAGGTTAGTATATCGAGGCGAGGTATACTCCTTATATATATTATTCGACATATGCCTTCTTAAGTACCTCAGGCGTAGTATAGGTGTTAAGGAGTGCTAGCTTTTACCCTTAGTACTTTTAATATAGGTAGAGGGTATCGCTATTAAAGCTTAAGATACCTCTATTAAATACTAGAGAAATAGTTATTATAAGGGTTATCTTCAGCTTCGCCTTAAATAAGGCTTTTTAAAGCTCCTTATCTTTATAGCGTAAAAAGGCAGTATCAGAGAAGCCAAGGGTATTATCAGTTTATATACCTACAAGGCTAAAGTCGTTATTAGCGTGGCATAAGATGAGGAGGTATAGGTTATACATAGATGTCTCTATTTATAACTACTCCTTATAGTATTTAGAGTAAGTTACCTACTAGTAGGTACTAGCCTTGGCGAAGCTATATAATAGCTTAATAATAATTATCATAGAGTCTAGAAAGTATTACCTTTTAAAGTAGGATAGTAAGTCAGCTATAATACGCCTTGTAAACTCTATTTTAGCTTAGGTATAGGTTTAAGTAATATCTCAAAACTATATTATTATACTTTTATACTAGAGGAGAGCTAGGGTTACGGCTAAAATTAACTATTAGTTACTCTATTAGATTATTAGTAATTATGTTAATATTTCAAATTTACTATTATCACTAAAGCCTTAGATAATAAGGCATGACTTCTTATATACCTTATTTATATCTTTATTTTTAATCTTATTAATAATATATAACTTGAAGTATTTATAACTTTTGTAAAAAACAGAGTCGAACTTGACGATTTTAATAATACTATTAGTAATAATACTCTCTATTTCTTTTTTAATCAACTCTTTAAATAATAAACCTAGTGTTATAATAACGCCTTTTTTATAGAGGATAAGAAAGAGAGCTATATCTAACTATTCCTTAGCTATAAGGTATACTATAAAACGAAACTTATTATCGAACCCCTAAGTTAGAGTAGCAACTAGCTAGTACCTAGGGTTGAAAAATATATAATAGATATTACTAATAATTCGAGGAAGTAAGGGATTATTACTAATAGTAGCGGAGTTACTACTTCATACAACAATAGTATTTTACAGTATCCAATAAATATTCTAGGGCTTTTTAGGGATAACAATAGACGAAATCAGGATACTGCCGCAGGAGTATATATCTCTTAGCGATATCAAGTATCTAGCGGGGGCTCTAATATCAGGATCTAGGACACACACAGTATAGCCACTAGTACTTAGCGATATCGCCATTAACAATACTAATAGGAGTACTTAATTATCCTTGAAGTATAGTTTTATAGTTATAATTCAAAACTCTTAAGGACTTCGAGAGAATTCGAGAATATATATCTTACTATAAGTAGCAATAAGGCGAAACAGGCCTTACCAACCATGTTTCTCTTGCTATATATACACGAGAGACTAAAGTAGGAGAGCTACCACACACAAGACGTTAGGGCTGTTACGTATTACCAAAGCTATATTAATAACGTATTTGGTATAAGTATAGTGGACCGCCTCCGTTACCTTCCAAATAGCATAGGCACAAACAATAATATCTAGGGAAAGAATAGAGTTATCTATAAGGCGTAGATATATACCAAAAATAAACAATATAGACATAAGGCCGTTTAGCCTAGTAGTATTATTAATTACCTTATATACTACTTAAAAAGATACTTCTCAAGTTACCATAGGGGTTTTATTACGATAAATCTTATATACTTAGCAGAAAAAGGTGTAGTAATATTCGACCTTGCTAATACTATTATATATTTCAATAAATATTATTTAAACTATCGATCCTATAGCTTTTACCTCTGATTTAAACTCTTCAGATTAAAATATTATTCCCATATCAACAGTAATAAAATCTAGAAAACCCTAGTAAAAGTCGATCTAGTATACTTTAAAAGCCTCCTATATTACTTTTACTAATATATTTAATAAGAAGTAAGTAGCATTAAACACTATAACAATATCAATAACATAGAATACAAAGCAGCTATCAATATAAACAATATCAACAATAACCTCGAAGTTAAACTTAATATTTTCTTATATAATAAAACGAAAACAAGAAAAGGCAACGCTACGTATCTGGTACTAATAGTAGTGCTGCTTGAGAGCCTCGAGGGCATAATACTTAACTAGATATCCTACTTTAGTAAGGATATTGTAGAGGTGTGCCACATCTAAGTATCCGAATTAATAATAAAGTCTCCGTATCTCTAACTCTATAAAGTAGGCAGAGGTAAGCATTTTCTCCTTATCGAGGAATATCTATAGATACCCCTATTTTCAAACAACAAACACAACCTTTTTACTTTAGTAAAACTAGTTACATATATTATCAAACATTATACTAAGGTAATCTATATCCACGAAGCAGAGCAAGAAAGGGGTATTACATAGCACTACATAAAACATAATAGTACTAAGTGGCGTGGGAACGTCAACTATTCCGAGTATCATAATTGGGGTAATACTACTAAAGCAGATCATAACTAGTTCACCTTACAGAGGCATAAAAGTCATAGAGGGGTTAACTATCCACTTAAGGGCTATAAACTAGGAGTACCTAGCAGTCGAGAAACTGGTAGTACCTAAGTTAGGTAAAATCCCTTGAAAGATTATAGTTAAGTAATAGCCCTTAAGTGTGAAAGTAGATATAAGAACTATATCCACATTCTTAGCAATCTTAGGGGGAGTAGTATTTAACTTAGTAAAAACATATAGTACTACTTGATTTTAAAGGATTCAAGTAATTTTACCTCTATCTATAATAATAAAATACTCACCGAAATACAATATAAGGAATTACCTAGAAGCATTAGACATCATAGGGGTAACAGGGGCATAGTCCTCGAGGTTATATTATATCTAATACTAAGTAATAAATTCTTCGCTTTTATTATTTCTTAGAAACACTTAGAAATCATTATCAAGGTTATCTACGCCTTTATATTTAGTAAAAAAGGTCTAGTATACCACTAGAAAGAATACTTTTAGATCAGTAGTTGACTTATACCTATTATATAAAATACGCTACTCCTTAAAAGTATACCTTATCAACCAATAACCTATTTTACTACATATATAGTACTTCTTATTAATATAAATATACATAGAAACTAGGGGAAAATAACATCCGCTCTAAGGCGGTAAAGATCAGCCAGGAGCATAGCCATAGCCTCAAATATTACCTCGAAGCGTGTTATGTATATAGTTAGTCTAAAACTATTCCTTAAACACATTACTATTATCTCTAGTACTCTGAAGGTATTGTGACTTTTAGAGCACTATAGTATTACCTATAGCTAATCATAACTAGTTATAGAAATTCTAGGAAATTAGCGTAGGGCTAAAAAACGCTAACTAGTATTCTAATATACTATAGTATACATTTATAAGTTAGTTATAGAGGACCTTATTAGTATACTAATTAACCCTAAATATCTTCTAGAGGTTAGTAAGCTTTGTAATAAGTATCTCAAGTACCTCCTTTTTATTCTAGTTAGGGTTCTTAGTTATTATACTTCTAAAAATAGTATTTTACTAGTTAGAGAAATAAATCTAATAAATCTTATTATTTTTGAAATACTCCTTAACTTGCCTAGCTATCTAGTTAAAATTGAAATTTTGGCTAGTATTTATAAAGTTATTATAGTAAAAATCAAAGGCTTGATCTTTTAGTATAATAGAGAAAACTCTAGCTTACATATAGTATAGGATACTAAGCTTGAAACAATAGTCTCAAAAGATATAGATTTTAGTTTCGAGAATATTATAGAAGCTTCTACTATACTTCATACTCTTATTATATAACTTTGTGAAATCTATAGTATATTTAGCTAATAAGTTTTCAAATGGGGGAGTAGGGGAGGTATAGGAGTAATATTTAGGAATAGGATACTACATATTACTATTATCTTAACACGCCTCTTACTAGTAGGGGTTCTCTATGCTATTCTCCTAGTAGTAGGAGTTCACTATACTATACTACTTAGGGATTAGTAGTCTTACTAGTAGTAATAGAAGTTACATACTACGTATAAGTAGTAGATAAGGCGGGGTATTTCACATAAGTAGTAGAGGTTACTAGGTATACTACACAAGGCTTTTAGATGTTAACTAGGCTTTAGCTATAAGTATTATAGCCTTAATTTTAGGTTTGATACCACGGGAAAGTATTACAAGGTCTAGTATATTAACAAGGTTCTCAAGCTACTCCTTATTATCTTAGAGGTTATACTTGAGGCCTAGGAGATGTTTTTTAGTTTTATTAAACTTCTTAATAGTCTAGTATTTGAAATATTTAGATTAAATGAGGTAGTATAGTATAAGGTAGATTTTTTTACTATCCTTCTTAATTTTTATCCTATAGTTAATAAGGTAGTCTTAAAAGTACTAGACTATATTATTATTAATAAACTCTTATATCACTATAAGCTACTTATTAAAATCCATTTTAAAGTAGTTAAAAAGCTTATACCTATAAAGTTTTATATAGCTATACTAGCTAATATAAAATATTATAAGAGTAGTGATATCTTTAGTATTTGCCTCTATAAGTTTGTTATATTTGATCTTAAAAGGTTTTCTGAATAGATTTATATTAATAAGTAACTAAAGATTATCTAGGATTATATATTTGCTGCCTAGGGTTGCCTGAGCTATTACTTGAGCTATTGGTATACTAGGGCTTGCTTTAGTATCTAGGTTAGGGTATGGTTTAGATATCTTGACAAGGGGTATAGGGTTTTTCGAAAAAGGGGCAATTTTCGAGAGGGTATAGGGGTTTCGAGATACCACGTAAGTCTCTTGAGCATAGGAGGCGTGGGATACCATAAATCTTATATGCTACGGTATCTAGTAGTACTCCAAAAGGTGTTATGTTCGCTGAATGCTTTCTAGTATACGCTAAGGAGCGTAGCGTACACTTTCAGCGTTTTGTAGAGTGAAGTTAGCACGTTAACTCAGAGGTACTTTGCTGGGGATAAGGGCGAAGTAATATCTGTGAGGTGTCTAAGTCGATACTCACGATCTCTCTTCTTACTTTAGCTTTCGGGCAAATCTCTCGCCTTACTTATGCTTTTCGGGTAAGAGGTCGTGATCGCTTCTTCTCGCGTGAAAACCTTGCTAATCTGCGGTATAGTAGTGACGGATAAGTCAACCACTGATCAGTATTAGTTTATCCGGAGGGGATAATCGCACGCCGTACGTGATCTCGTCGTACGGGTGCAAAAGGGTCTGGTATTCGTTGTTGTTATTGTTACGTTACATGCCTACGCGTAGGCACGTAAGGCTCTAGATCTACGGTGTGCCATGGCACTCGGCTACGGCTGGCGACGGGTGTCGCCAGGGGGGATGAGGGCATACGGCCACGTATGCCCTACGCCCCTGGGGCATATGGACACGTATGCCGTATGCGTACGGAGGCGTACGCGCCTCAGGCGTTAACGCATGCCTTGCGGCATGGCGTTACCGACAGAAGAAGAAACCAATGGAAGGAAAATTGCATGTGATTCTCCAACGATGGCCAGGGGTTTGGGTCGCAACGGAGGGAATCGGAAAGCGGTGGAAACAGCCGTGGATGTTGACAGTTTACGCAGTAGTCCCTGAGTGCCGTTTTCGCTGCGGTGCCCACTGTGATCCCCTGCCAGTACATAGGGTGAGAGTGGGCAGTTTGCTGACCGTTTTCTTCTGTCTTCCCTGGGCAAGCTGGATTTCGAGTCAGTCAACCTAAGTAGACAAACGGTAGGCTAGAAGAAGACCAGGAAACAAATGTGAACATCAGCACACGACTTGGGCAGCGACACAATAATGACAGAATCTCGTGTTGCCTCGGCCAGTATCGGGGGCGAGCGGAGAGCCCGGCCGAGGCACCCCGGAGACCAGGAAGCTCCTTCGTCCCAAGATTGGATTCCCAGGTGCCAATAGAATGCTGCGACGGGTGGCAGAAGTCATGGTAAAAGGGCCTTTTCCTCTCTCAACCCTGGCGTTTTCGTTGAGCAGCTATTCCATAAGGAGTAGGCGGTCGAAACTTCTGCCGCGACCCTGGCGGCCCGGACGTGCGTCATGCTTCACTCAACAGTGCTTCTGAGCAGGTGTATCCATGGAAGGTTGCGTCCTGAATGGTTCAATGGAGGGCAGTCGCAGTGGCAGCTTCTTTCCCTCCAGGGATGTGACTGGGGGGTTGACGATGGCCCTGCATTTGCCGAGTGCCTTACCTAAGGAACTCACCGAGTGCTCTGAAAAAGTAGAGGGGCAAAAACACATGCCGAGTGATGGTTTTGCATGGAATTATCGTGGCAGTGACACGAAGAATGCCGTACGCGTGTACGTAGTGTCTGAAGCTTCTTCTCTTCCTTTTTTCTGCCGTTGCCGCTGCCGTTCCAAGACATTGGAACCCAAGACACTCTCCGACACGCCGATACTACTTTGTAGACTCCAGCTCACCGTATCACCCATCTATTGTACCTGACCCTCCCTCCGTAAACCATCTGTATCCGTACCGTTACTTGAGTGGCGGGCCCCTCCCTTCCACCGTGTCGTACCTTGCCTTACCTTGAAGGGTACCTCCCTCACCTCACCCAACCCAGCTGTAGTCTCCAGCTGTACATAAACTTCTAGCCCACCCCTCCTTCGACTGCACGATCCGTTCCTACTCTCTTTGCAGTCGTGCTCATGCTCTTCCGTCTACGACCTGTTGTTTCACTTGCCAGAAGCAGCTTCCCCATACGACGATTTCACGCATCCTCCACAATGGCTTCTCTCGGCGCCGACAAGAAACACAAGGTCACAGTGGTGGGCTCCGGTAACTGGTAGGCTCCCTTCCGTCCAACGAGCTGTTGTTTCTCGTCTAACATCTCCAAGGGGCTCGACCATCTGCAAGATCGTTGCCGAAAACACAAAAGCGAACCCCGACCTGTTCGAAGAAGCCGTCCACATGTGGGTGTTCGAGGAAGATGTTGTTATCGACAAGTCCTCATCCTACTACGACCCTGCCGTCGGCGACGCTCCCCAGAAGCTCACCGGCATTATCAACAAGTACCACGAGAACACAAAATACCTGCCGGGTATCAAGCTCCCAGACAACATCATTGCGAACCCCTCGCTCCAGGATGCTGTCAAGGACTCCACCATCCTCGTCTTCAACCTCCCCCATCAGTTTATTGGCAACGTGTGCAAGCAGCTGCGTGGTCATATTATGCCCTTTGCCCGCGGTATCTCCTGCATCAAGGGCGTCAACGTCTCGGACGACGGCATTTCTCTCTTCAGCGAGTGGATTGGCGATGGTCTGGGCATCTACTGCGGCGCCCTCTCCGGCGCCAACATTGCCTCTGAGATTGCGGCCGAGAAATGGTCAGAGACGACCATCGCTTACGACCCTCCTCCCATGGACAACTCCCGTGCCCCGACACCGCGCTCCAACTCGCCTGCAAACGGAAACGGCATCGCCCCTCTGACTCCCGTCGAGATGCAGCACAAGGACGCCCGCGGCCGCACCTCCAAGACGAAGCTCACCCCCGTTCCCGCCGAGTACCCGCCCCTGGACCACCAGATCTTCAAGCAGCTCTTCCACAGACCCTATTTCCACGTCCGCATGGTCTCCGACGTTGCCGGCGTGTCGCTTGGCGGTGCCCTGAAGAACATCGTCGCGCTGGCGGCCGGTTTCGTGGACGGCCGCGGCTGGGGTGACAACGCCAAGGCTGCCATTATGCGCGTCGGATTGTTGGAGATGGTCAACTTTGGAAAGGAGTTCTTTGGCCAGACGGTGCACACGGGCACCTTCACCGAGGAGTCGGCTGGTGTGGCGGATCTGATTACGTCCTGTAGCGGTGGTCGCAACTTCAGGTGCGCCAAGATGGCCGTCGCGGAGGGATTGAGCGTTGAGGAGATTGAGAAGCGCGAGCTGAACGGCCAGCTGTTGCAGGGTACCAGCACCGCCAAGGAGGTGAACAGTTTCCTCAAGGCGCGGGGGCTGGAGAAGGACTACCCACTCTTTACGGCGGTACACGGGATTCTGGAGGGACGACACAGCGTCGACGACATTCCGAGCCTCGTCTCGGACAGCTAGAGGATGGAGACGATACGGACATGCATGCGGATAAGTCGGAGGCTGGAATTGTCACAGGAGGACGACTGGAGTACTGGGCTCGTTTACGATGTGCACATTGATATCCCTGGATTAAGTACCACAGCGGCATGGTGTGGGATGGATGTAGAGACGCAAGCAATCATGACAAGGTTCTTTTCATTCTGCTGTGGTATCCCGCGCTTAAATATGATTCTTGAAGCAGTGTGTATCCCATCTCGAGCATCTTCGCGTGCTTGCACCATTCTATAAAAGTCCCATTTTCTCCTCGTCCGTCCCTGGCGTCCTTCCAGTCCACGACTTGCTCCTCTTCCCATCGTCTTTCTCCTCCGTTCTCTCCCCATCCCCAAACACGGGCTTCAACACGCCATCGTACCCCATCCAAACCAGATTCACTACCACGCCCAGCGCAATCCCGAGCCACAGTGGCAATTTCCCCTCCTTGTTCGCGAGAAACTTGTTCAGCGCGAAGAAGAAGAGCAGCAGGGGCAACAAAAGCGCCGTGACGAGCAGCCGCGCCACCTCTTGTCCGAAACTGGTCACGGTGTACGGCTGGAGGCTGCGCAGCCAGCGCTGGTAGTCGTCGGGGAGCTCGTGCTCGGCGGCGCCGTCGGTGATGAGCTTGAGGTAGCGCGGGGAGGGCTGGGCGTAGGCCGGGTCCGGTCGGCGCGGGGGTTTGAGGAAGCGCCAGTACCACTTCTTGCGGGGGTCTTCGGGCTTGTCGTCGTCGCCGGCGGGGTCTGCGGTGTCGTCGGGGGCGTCGGGGATCTGAGGGGAGTATAGGGTCTGCGCGAGGAACGGTTTCGGCAGCTCGATGGGCGGTTTCTCGGGGATGGACACGCGCGGCGGAAGGGGGAGGCAGGGTACGGTGATTTGCTTGTACGAGGAGCCGCCGCCTTCGGTGGCGATGATGGTGGCGTAGTCGGAGGGGGTTACTTCGTATACGACGCCGATGAGGCCCTTTGACCAGCCGCGGGTTTGGTCAGACGTCGAAGATGGCGGGTGCGGCAGCGGGGGGATTGGAGGGATTTTCGGCGGGTCGGAGGGGTCTGGGAGGTTCGGGACCTTGCGCAGGGCGGTGTTGGCAAAGGTCGGTTCGCGGTAGGGGAGGCCCGGCAGGTCGAAGACGAGGGATAGGGACGGGGCAGAGACGTTGATCTGGGAGATGGGCCGGATGCCGCGCGCGCCAAAGAAGGTTTCAGAGGAGAGGTTGGAGCCGTACGCGAGGTAGAGGACGGTGGATTCGGTGGCTGTGGTGAGTGATGGCGATGCGGCGGCGGCGGCGAGGCGCGCGGGCGAGGTTCGCGGGATGCTGGACAAGGAGGGGTGGGGTTTGCGGGAGGACAGGGCCGGGAAGGCGAGTTCTTGGATCCGGCGGAAGAGACAGGATGGTTCCTGGGCGAGGTCGGATGGTGTTGCCATCGCGGGCGGTTAAGCGTGGGTCACGGCGGGCCCGACGTCCAGACGGTTTGACTGAATCTGATAAGACTGGTGAACGTGCGGAGGAACGTTTGGTTGGGGAGATCTGAAGCTGGGATGAGGCTAGATAAGAGATGGGATGAGGATAATGAAAGGTTTCGAAATCTGGACCGTGGGCAAGGACGTTTGATGGGGTTGTAAAGGGCGCTGCCGTGTGGATGACGACGACGATACGGGTGTCCGGCGGCGGATGGGTGGATTATGTAATACGCCGCGCGGGAGACGCTGTACGGAGTACACGGCTCTGCTTTTCGTCCTCAGGGGCGTGAGGAATGAACCGACGTCGTGGAACGGTCTGCAGATGAAGAGATATTTAGGCAAACATGAGCGGAAGTCTCAAAACGATTACAAAGACTTGAGGTCCAGGTCCAGAGGAGTGGCGGAGTTGACTTCTCGCTCCATCGTCACTTGTGGGGCTGCGGACCGGGCCTGCGGAGTTCGTCGGCCGGCGATTCGGTACTCACATACCGAGCTGCGACCTTATTCAGTGGACCCTCTGCCATCCTCCCGAAACTTGATTCTGTTTTGTATGACGAGTTAAAATGGTGAGATGGGTGTTACACAGTGCTTCAAAGGGCAGATCAGAGTAACTCAATGGCCGTCAAGGTATCATGATAGCCTACATTATTTCAAGAGTAGGATCAGTTCCATGGCTGGCTATGAGAGCATCATTTTGAGACTTCAAGTAATAGGCATTACCTTTGTATCATCAACCTGAAAGGATAATCTTGGAATCAGGAGTGCCAGGATGTTTTTCATCTTCCACACAAGGCTTACCCTAGTATATTATTGATTTCTTGTTTCCCTAGTTTAGCTTGGTATCTGCTGAAGGTGTCAGAACTCCTCTTACTAAGGGTGCTACTAGACTCAGCAGGCTTGGATGCAGCTCCGGATTCTAGGTTGGGCCGAACATGACTGGTACCTTTGTACAGCTACTGTAGTAAGGGTATTTGTAATATTGTATTCGTCCATCATTTCGCTCCAGTGTCAAAATACGTAAAGAATGACGAACGCACAAACTAGGAGTTTAACATCCTAGTCAGCTACATCAAAGCTTTCTGTTGGTTTTGTTACCTTTCTTGTGCCACTTGCAATGACGCAATGCTGTCCCATCACCACTGCAGTTAAGCATGCTGGTGGTTTGCTTTGTTGGTCTTCTCTTAGTAGTTAAGATACCCCTTGATTTTATACAGGCTACCAAAACCCTTGACCAATTGAAGCATCCATGTGGGATATTGTACATTTCAAAGAGTTGTGACAATATTACTACTGCTTAGTGAGTAATACCTAAAACCAATTTAGTCATCAAACCAAATCAAGCACAGGCTAGCAGTTCAAACAGCAGCTTCTATTTTCCTCGATGCTCTCCATTTGCTAGCTGCTTTCTATCTATGTATAGTCCAGCATCTTTTCCAACAAAGCTAATACACAGAGGATGATGGATGCGGGAATCAGCAGCAGTAGAATCCACAGAAAAAGGAGAAAGATACCAAGTAGTATCAAAATTGCCTAGTATGTTATTTGATACCTCGTAGTGCTATTATCCTTCTTCTCATATATCCTTCAACAGTAAGCTGTGTCTATCGTCTCGCTGCAATACCATAATACATAGAAGGTGATGGACACAAAAACCAGCCACTGAGTCAAGTAGCACACTTCCAGAAGCCACTTACTGCTATTATCGTTGCGATCAAATATAGGCAACAACAATGGCTTCTTCTCAGAACTCTGGTTTCAACCACGCAGGGCAATTAACTTTACCTTTAAATCCCCTAGATATGATAGTGGGAAGATATTTAGAGATAAGAAGAGTAACAAGGAATGGACGATAGCTTTGTCGTGACGAATCGATCAAAGGCATGGGTGAAATATAGTAAATTCAAGGACCAGCAGAGCTGCAAGCACAGCCCCTGGGCCCTTTCAACATGCTCATAATAGCAAGTGGCATACAGGTTGGTAAAGGCCTTCCCTCCATGAAACCCAAAAGCATTCATCCCGCTCATCTCCCGCTTGAGCCAACACCTTTGCTTCTCCAGAGCACTCCCAAACGCCTTGCCTTTGTCCCCTTGCCTTTCGTATTTTGCTTTGTGTTTGTCGTCTTGTTCCATGCCATTCAGCAATCATGAGAGCCTTCTTCTGCAAAACCAAACATCCTAGCCCTCTCGGCCCCTACTAGAACCTCCTCGCCAGAAACTGCTCATCTGCCCAACATAGCACTGAAGTCAATATGCTACCTTGCCACTAGTAATCTGTACCGATTCCGCCTCATCTTTCGTGGCCGTTTCCACGTATGTATTTTTTGTTGTTTTGGTGAAATTGCTTTGTCGATAATGTCGGGATAAGAATAAATACAAGGCATGCCTCCGTGGATATCGTGTGCCGAAAACATTGGTTGAAAAGAAGAGGTACAGCTGGTTTGCCGCATCAGCGCGGGCTCGTCGAGGTATCGCATCGATCGCCCATCTGCTGCTGTCATTTTACTCGATTCTCGGTGGCGTCTTGGACGAGTATGGTGATGCGCTTCTCCTTTTTAAAGAAGGGGTGTCAGGGAACCCTTTCGAGACAAATACAAAGATACAGGAGCAAAAGTTGCTCCTCAATACGGGCGAGGGGAGGGTAGAGGGGGAAAGGAAGCGCTTACGATCTCCTCCGCTCGCCTTCCTTGCGCAAGCTCTCGATTATCTTGAGCATCTCCTTCCTGCCGCCATGGCTGTCAATAACCTTATTGGCCATGCTCATGCTAACTTTCTCGCGGGCGTTAGCGCTGAGCAGGCGTTTGACGAGCAGATGGCGCATGAGGATGCACACGAAGACGCCGCAGTCGCTGCCGTTCTCCTGCTGGGGTGAATCCTCGAGGTTGAGGAAGCGCAAGGGCCGGCCGAGAAGGTCGCCCATCTTGCGGGAGGCGACGCGAGCCTCGTTGAAATTTGCGCCGCCAAGGGAGTCGTAGTGGAAGGCGACGCCGTCGATGACGCTGACGAGAAGCAGAGACCAATGCGAGCCGCCCTCGGCCTGGGCGACGTTTCGGGCGTCGTTTACGGGGAGGAAAATGTGAGTTACTTTGGAGAAGTCAGGGAGGGCGGAGCGAATCTGTCGCATGTCGGGTTCCTTCATCATGAGAAAGGTCATGGACGGACGCAGGAGGATGATGCGGGCTTGCGGGTATTTGGGGAGGATCTCGCGCTCCAACCATCTGGGGGGTGTTAGGCAATCGAGGGGTTGGGGTGAAGTCGAACGTACTCTTCCCAGAACGCGATGTTCTGTCAAATGTTAGTTACATGGACGACAAAGAGTGGAGGAGCGCGTACGTTATCTGTCAACCAGTCGTTCTTCAGAGACTTGATGTCTTCGTACGTCACTGCGAAGCATGAGTAAGACGAAGAAGCAATTCGGGAGATACGCGGGCGTGAGGGTAGACCCTGGATTGCCTATGCAAAACCCGAGGGAATACGTACAAAGAATATCGTGATCTGCGACATCGTGACCAGTCAGCTGGGTTCCATGACCATCGCGCCAGAATTTGGGGATATTTCCACAGCATGCGCGCGTATCGTGACGGGAGGGAGGGGTGTGACTTACACGACAGGTAGGGTGCCTGCGGGGAGAGCTAGGACGCAAGAGACGGTCAGTTCGCCGTCTACTACCATGGTGCTGAAACAAAGCGTTCCCCCTCAGCGGGAGTAGACGACGAGGCGCCCCGCGACCACACGAGATCAGGTCGAGTCGGACGGCGATGGGGTGAGGGAAGAGTCGACCGGCCATGTGCCAGTCCGACTTCGACTTCGTCGTCCCCGTCGTCCGACTCGACCAAAGCCGCGGGGGCCTCGTGCGACAGAAGCGCAGAGGAGACAGCAGCAGCAGAGAGGATAAGGGATGTCTTACAGTGTCACCAAAGTGACGTGCCATTTTCCTAAAAGGCATGCTCAAGCGCGACTCCGACCAGTGGCCGGGCTTTGATGAGCTACTGGAGCTGCTTGTGGAGGATGTCGAGGGAGAAAGCTGCGGTGCTGACTGAGCGGACGAGGCAGAGCTGTCGGAGTTGTCGCGATGAGGTAACGGCGGCGGCGCTTGGTGGTTGTGATGATTACGAGAGGTGCGAAAGGCGAGGAATCGGCTACTTGCGCAGTATTGCGTCAGAGGGTGACTGGAGGGGCGACAATCTGGGACAGTTGTTCTTGATCGAGCTTCAAAAACAAGACGCAGATATGAAGATGGAGAAAAAGCAGCTGGTGGGAGGAGGGGGAGAAGATGGGAATGTAAACAATTCGGGATTGACGGGGATGGGGACGGAACAAGGTAGGTAGGTAGCGTGGGAATCAAAGCCCAAAGGCAAAAAGTCTGGAGGAAAAGAAGACCAGAAAAAAAGAGCCGACTCGCGATTTTTTCGGGTGCAATTTTTTGGGCGGGGAGTCGGAGGGTCCTTGTCCACCCAGGGGTGTGCGTGCCTTCTCCGACTGTTCGTGGGTGCAGAAGGGGTGCTGAGTAGCAGTTGTAGTGGGTTGAACTGGGCTGTTTATTCCCCGTCCGCAGGGCAGTCACAGGGTCAGCGGCAGCTTTGCCCCCCTAGAAAGCGCTGCGCTACACCTTGTGGAGATGGCAAGGTGGGCGGGGTGGAGATCGAGACCAGAACACAGCGCAATGAGTGAAGAGCGGTTACCTATGGAGAAGGAAAGAAGATGCCTCGAATAGAACCTCGATTTTCGTCCTTTTTCTCTCTTTCCTGCGAGCACTGCGAGCAGTGATGCAAAGAAAAATGTCGGAGCAAACAACACTGGGCACTCTGAGAACGGACTGGCTTACAGACCTGGGCTGGGATAGGCAACCCTGGATCCCAAAGGCAAGGCCCAAGACCTCGGATCCAAGCAAGGACAGATGAAAAGTGAGGCTTGACCGTTGGGTGACGGAGGGGGCACGCGGCCTGGGAGTGGCTGAGCCATGCAAGCACTCAGAGCGAGCAGGGTGAAAAGGGACCGAAAAAATGCAAGGTGACGAGGGTGACAAGCCACAATCGAGGGGGGGTGCCACGATTTGAGTGGAGAACAGGGAGCTGGGGCCACCTCGCTTGAGGTACGTATTTGTCCCAGCTGCTGCGGTCTCTCCGGCGCAGCGCAGCGCAGTCCATTCCATAGGTTGGCCCTAGGACCCCCCACTGGAGGGGTAGATCGACTGGACTGCCTGGAAGCAGCAAAGCCCAACTGACGACACCAGCTCAGGCAGAACCGGGCATATGAAAGTCAATGGCTTGCGTCAGGCTTACCTCGGGTTGCTGAACCTGTCTGCGATCGTAACTTGATGCGTCGCTGCTGGCGTCTGAACGCCTACCGCCGCGGCCATCGTACGACCTCGTCGTCGTCGTCGTCGTCGTCGAGCAAAGCTCGTTGTTCGCAAATCACGAGAAAAGTCTGGGGTTCCCGGAGACCCGGCCTAGAGCAAGGTTTCGTATCGTTGGGAACACGGACCAAACGTAATTCGAGTCGGGTGTGGTGTGTAAGATGGAGAGCTATGAGAAGAAGTAGTACAAGTATAGGTGCGGTCGAAAGTACCTGATGATGCAAAGCAGATGTGGCACCCACGGATGAATGGGAAAGATGTGCAAACTCACGCAAGGGAGATTAGGTCGCGGAGGGAGGGGGAGCAGCGAGTTTACATAGTTTCATGGGCAAAGCCAACCGACTCGGAAACAAACAGGCGATCGACCGTTCTGAATAACGGGAATCTGGGAATGGTATAGCAAACGACGACTTTCTCAACCCCTCTCCTGGGCTGTCCTGGGCGGCCGTCCGAATCTAGCCCTCCATGTGAAAGTGCCTGGCCGCTGGACACATAGAGGCCAGAAACCTTGATTACTACCTCCTAATGACTCTGCGGAGCGGACTCTGACGCCTGCCTGCTCGACACTGCCGGCACAAACCATGCTGCTTCGCGTGAGTCACGGTTCGAAGCCGTGGTGACTGTTCACTGCTGCGGCGTCTGTAGACGCGAGGTGGTGATGCAGGCTAGGGAAGACGATGTAGACCAGTTTCACCTCGCCGACGTCACCATGGCTGACCAACGCAGCACCGCACCGCACCACGGCAGGCCTCAAGGAAGTCCTGCAGTCCGCGCCGCCAAAGTAGCCATCTGCGATGCGAGCTGCGGGCTGGTCGCTGGCAGTTGGATGACGCCAAACCACACTAGGACATACGCTCGCCTGGCCTTTGCTGCCGCTGACGACACTGCCCCTCGGCGGACCCTTTCCCCGCCAGAGAACCTCCCAGTTTACCTGACCTGTTTGGTGCCACACGCAGCGGAAACAAACTCAACTTTCGGTCCCTGCCGAAAGACTGACCCATGCCAAGGGAACGCCTTTCCACCAACCAGAGCACTGGGTAGAGAGCTGGGATGGCCCATCTGTCGGCAGTTTGGGAATGGCTGAACAGTTCAACGCATGAATCCCACGGCGGAAAGTAAAAGTTCTGGCAAACATCTATCACCATACCAGTAGGTCCAGCCGTATGATGTGTGTGTGTGTTTCCCTTCCGGAAGCACTTGGCTCTCGCCGGAAAATTCCACACAATTCATTTGTCAACACCCTGATACGCACGGCACCATGGTTCCAAGCTTCAGATATGTTGAATTCGCATTATGCTAGGCACATCTGTGCCGCCTCAAGTCGTAGCTCATGTCCTTTCTATCGTACAGTCCCTCGCGAATTGGATCAAGTCCCCTATTCGGAGCTACCAGCCAGACCTCCCTTGCGGCCAGCTTCGCGCGCCTTCTCTGAGCCAGGCTCGAACGAGCCGGAGGAAGCCTTGCCGCCCTCGGACGCGATCTCACGCTAAAAGTACCAAATTAGTACCTAAAGCACTGCTAAGGAACTGGCTAGGGAATTGTAGCGTACCTGCTTGTCGGCATCCATGCTTGCGAAGCCGCCCTTGTGACTAGCCTGGCCGCCCTTGGATGCGATCTCTTGGACCTCCTCCTTGGGTCTAGAGGTATAATTGTTAGCCTTGATGCATAACCGTGGTCAAGGTCCACGCTGATTGAGTAAGAGCAGACTTACCGGTTGGCAAAGTTGCCCGGGTTGTAGCTGCCGGTAGGTGCAGTACCGGAGGCAGTAGTATCGCTGTGACCGCCGCCGCTGGCATGGCCGCCCTTGGCCGCGATCTCCTGGACCTCCTCCTTGGGGCTGCGCTGGTCAGTCTGGCAAAGATGGAGAGTGGGCGGTGCACGTACCGGTTAGCAAAGTTGCCGGGGTTGGTGTTTCCGCTCATGTTGGTGGTATGTGATGGGTGATGGGAGTTGTTTGTTATGGTATCGGGCTGCAAATCTCTGTCGTGAGAGCAAGTGTTGTCGGGTTGATGAAGAGCTGGAGATGAGGATAACGGAGGGATGTCTGGTCGGGGTTTAAGTAAACGAATAGCTCATTGACCTGCGATTTCGCACGTAATGTTCCATCGCGAGGCAGGAACAGGTTCTGGAGGCAGGGGCAAGCGGGCAAGCTGTAGCTGCCTGTTTGACATCACCGGATCGTCAACGGATGGACGGGATCGATCAGCATTTGAAGACTCTAGCGCTGCTTGGCCACGCTGCTCGGCCACGGTTTTCTTGTTTGATTCGCTACACAATGTGACACAATCCCCATTCATCAACCTTCCAACTGCTGTCTTGCCCCAATCGTTCCGAACAAGCGTCTACATATGACGTTCAGCGATGGGGCACTCCACATTAATCCAGCAGGCAGTACTCCGTAGAAGGAAGCAAACAAAAATTACAGTGACAGCCATCCACTGTGCCTCTATATTGTACTGACGTGACTGATTATCATAGACAGCAACATCCGGATGGTCCAATATAATGCAATCGACATACGGCCAGTGCTGCAAGCAAGATTCAGCCCGCCAACGTGCAGCGAGCCGGGTGTGGGAGTGGCGTCTCGGCCCAAAACCTCCGATGCCACTCCTGACCCCCTGCCCGCACACGGCCCCACTCCAGGCCGGTATCCGTAAGGCACTTTCCTTGGGGAAGCCATCACGCCATTCTTTGACAACCACCGTTCAGTAAAGTTAGCCACTCAGCAATGCGACCACGCGGGTCTTTGATTTTTCTGTGTGGTATCTGTGATATCTAAACGGACAGCCGAGCTGCCTGACTCGCCGACTTTGGCAGCTCTGCTACCACTTCAGATCATCAAGCAAAACCCCGAAGACATGAGGTATCTTGACGTTGGAACATCCTGAGAATCGTTGCAGGACCTGAAAGGCTGAAAGGATGAAAGGGCCTTGACGTGTGTCAGGTTTGCAGTGACGGTGGCTGGGCATCATCCAACAGGCGCATCACTGACCTCAACATGACGGCCAAACGACAAACATGATATCGGGACGGGAAGCCGCCTCAAAACGGCGCGGGTGCTTTCTTTTCTCGATGTGAAATGAACTCACCCGGAATGCTTGAGGACAGCGTAATACGAAAAAGTAGAAAAGCCGGGTCGAACCCCGATAAAGGGTGGCTAATCATGCCTTCACGACAGCAAAACCAGTTAACAGGCTCCCCCATCATTTCCAACTAAAACTCTGCACTATGGCCGACCAGGATAACTACAGCGACATCCAGCAGGAAGTTCCCGCCTCCGCCGACACGGAGAAGGACCCCGAGAACGTCGCCAGAGGCCACAAGGCCACCCTCAACAACCCGAGTAGCTAAACCTTTTAACTCTGCGCATGGGTGACTGTCTGACTCGTCATGCAGATGTCTCCGAGGAGGCTAAAGAGCGCTCTCGTCAGATCTTGAAGGACCTCGGCGAGCCTGCCGACGAGCCGTACGAACAGTCCGGCGGGCAAGCTACATCCGGCGATGGGCAGAAGGACCCCAGCAATGTGTAAGTATCGTCGGAGGAACTTTGAAAGTCGGAGAAGTTGGCTGATGCGTGACGTGGTAGTGCGCGCGGCCTGAAGGCGAGCATCAATAACCCCGGCGTGTCTGAAGAGGCCAAGGAGAAGGCGCAGGAGAAGTTGGACAAGTTGCAGTAGTTTCAGATCGCTAGATGTTGCGCTGTAAAATGGATGGGAATTCTCAAGATACAGGTTCTGGCATACATGATTGATACACGGGATGTTCAACGTACTCCCGTGAAAAGGTGCTGTTCGTTTAGCCCACAAGACTCGCACATCTTCGGTGAAAAGAGGCTTCGGCATGGTATTCGGAGACATGACATGCCAACAGATAACTGACGACAGTATGCCTAATGTAAGGACGGGCAAGAACGTCGAATTTCACAATTCACATCTGCATGATACGACTATTTCGTTCAGATTTCATCAAGCCTAAGTACATCCTTTCACCTCACTGCGTCAAGCCCAAGTCCGCATCACTAGGCCCCTGGTACGTGCCGTTCGCAGGCTTCGCGTGCCGAGTCGTCTCTTTGTTGATGTTCGACTTGTCAATCGCCTCCTTCTCGTCGCGCTCTTCGCTATGCTGTCAGCAATAATCCCAAGCCCGTTCAGCAGGACACAGCCATCGTACCTAGCTGCTTGTCCGAGTCGGCCGTCGCAGGGTCGACCGGATCCTCCACCTGCGCATCGTCCTTGATGACGGGGACAGAATCCTGGCCGGAGCGGCTGGCATACGAGTCGTCGTACACTTGGCCCTCGGGAGCGTCGGCGGGGAGGCTCGACGCCTTCTCGTCGCTTTGAGGCCAAGAGTTCTTCGACATTATGGACGGTGGAATGTGTCTGATATTTCTCCGTGTATGGGTATCTTGTGTTATCTTTCTGGCTCTTTCGACTTCTCGTACTGCTTCTGAACACCTGTGTTCCGGGGCCAGGTAATATATGCCCCAGGGCCATGTTCATGATTCCTGAATGACGCCATAATACGCGTACATGGGGTTTGCGCTGCATCTCGCAATGACCGCTTCAGCGTTTCGTCACCACAAAATGAAAAACAAAGTCGATTGCGTGTTTGTGCAACCGACAGACGCCAAAGTGATTGCGCTGGTCGTTATACCGGCCCATGTTCCCTGCCGCTGATCTGATGCAGTCGGAGTGCTGCAGGTCCACCCAGCGGGCAAAGGCGGAACTGAGAGATCGGATCGCACCATTTGAGAAGCACCAATCTCGCGGTGGAGCATTCTGGATGGTCGATTTGAACCCCAATCACCTTTATTGGGTAAAGGCCGGATTCTGCTCCATGGTACTCGAGATGTGCCTCCTCAGCGCCGCCCACCTACTCGATCCCGCGCCCGCCGCCGCCGCGTTCCCACCCTGCACATCCGCCATGTTGACATTATCGCCATCAGCGGCCCCCGTACCATTGGGCAACGCTGACAGGGCAGCCATGCTCGCGCCGAACCTCTGCATCTCGCCCTTGACAACCTTCTCCTTGCGCTTCAGCGCACCGGGTCTGCTCTTGAGACTCTTGTGGCGCACCTTGCCCTCGCGCAGCTGTTCCAGGCTCTGTGTGGAATCGTCGAGGTCCGGGAGGGCATCGGCGAGGGACTCCATGGTGGTGACGAGCTTCTTGGACGGGCGGCGGCGCTTCAGAGGTTTCTTGTTGGCCTTGTTGATGCGGCTGACAAAGGCGCTGTGTTTCACAATCCGCTTGTCCTTTTTGGTGCTGAGGAAGCCGTCATCGACCTGCGCGTCGGGGCGGTGCGTTTTGTGAGGGGCCAGAGGGTGGATGTCGCCGCGGATGCGAGCCATGCGCTTCTCGCGCGCCGAGAGGGTTGTCGGGGCGGTAGGGGCCTGAGGGGGTTAGTTAGGCCGAATCAGGTGATGGGTTCGATGATGTTTACCATTTTGGTGATGTAATGTGATATAATGTGATTCGATGTAGTGCGACGTTCGAGTGCCAAAGCTCGGGCTGGCGGGCAAGTGATTCGAGGTGAGGTATCGAGAGTCGCTAGCAAAGTTGATGAAGGCCCAAGGGCCCGGACCTCGACGACGTGACGGAGCTTCAAAAATTCGTGGTGGGGTGTTTGAAAAGCGGGTCTGTGGCTTTATCTTATCGTTTTTCGTGGGGTCGGCGATCGGCATTGGCCCCTCCGACGGTTGTATAAAATGCACAATTTCATTCAACGTGTGTTACTTATCGGAGCTCCAGATTACCCAGCTCAGAAACCGGTCGAAAATGAGTCAAATAACACTCTTGAGGCAGAAAGTTGCCGCTGCCGAAAATGAGCTACGGAATCTCAAAGAGGAGCTAGCAAGGGCTGAGCAGGAAGCCGAGGAGGCACAACCGACATCTCAGCAACCCTGGAAATGGCCCCTGCAAGCTCACGAATATGAGAGATACGGCCGGCAGCTGATAATCCCAGCTGTAGGAGTCAAAGGTCAGAAAAATGGCCCAACATATGAATGATCCAATACTAACCACAAGAAAGGCCAATTGAGGTTGAAAAAGTCCAAGGTCCTCCTCATCGGCGCCGGAGGTCTGGGATGCCCCGCAGCAGCTTACATCGCCGGAGCAGGGGCCGGTACCATCGGCCTCGTTGACGGAGACACGGTGGAAGTCTCTAATCTTCACCGACAGGTTGCGCACTCGACTGATCGAGTGGGGATGTTAAAAGTCGCCAGCGCCATCACATATTTGAAAGGGTAAACCTCACCCTTCCTCCCCTTCCGAAGCTCACCACGCTAACACGACCAGCCTCAACCCAACCGTGACTTACCACGGACACAAAACACACCTCACGCCCCAAAACGCCGAGTCCATCGTCTCCCAGTACGACATCGTGCTCGACTGCACCGACCACCCGACCTCGCGCTACCTCATCTCCGACATCTGCGTCCTCCTCCAGAAACCCCTCGTCTCCGCGTCCGCCTTCCGCACCGATGGCCAGCTCATCATTCTCAACTCCCCGGCCCTGCCGCAGGGCAATCCCGACGGCGGACCGTGCTACCGCTGCGTGTTCCCCAGACCGCCGCCGCCCGACAGCGTGGTAAGTTGCGGCGAGGGAGGAATTCTCGGCCCGGTAGTCGGTGCAATGGGCGTACTGCAAGCACTGGAGGCCATCAAACTCATCGCCGGAGGTGCCGTCGATCCAGAACTAGAGGTCAAGGAGCCGAATCCTCCATCTCTGCTCATCTTCTCGGGTGCCGCGTTGTCGGGCCAGTTCAGATCTGTCCGTATGCGCGGACGGCGAAAGGACTGTTTCGCGTGCTCTGCAGAGTCCACGCTGTCGTTGGAAACCTTGCGTTCCGGGTCACTAGACTACGTCTCCTTTTGCGGCGTCAGCGCACCCATCAACCTCCTCGGGCCAACCGAGCGAATCACCGCGGCCGAGTACGAGCGCATACGAAGGCAGCAGCCCAAACATCTCCTGCTGGATGTGAGAGAGCGCGAAAACTTTGACATTTGCAGCATTGATGGCGCCGTCAGTATTCCCCTCGCGACATTCATGAAACAGACGCAACCCGGGAAGGATGGCAGCGAGCCGAAGCCCGAATGGATTCCGGCGGACCTTCCCGACGACGCACCCATCTACCTCGTTTGCCGAGTGGGCAACGACTCGCAAACGGCCGCCAAGCGCCTCAAAGACCTCGCGCTGGATGGCAATGGCAAGCGATTCATCGGCGACATCAAGGGAGGCATGCGGGCGTGGAGAGATGAGGTCGACTTGACGCTACCATTCACGTAAACAGACCAACACCGCAGTACTTGATAAAAGTTGGATTTGTTCTGACAAGCGGGACTGTGTCGTCATGATAGATACTTTTAGCTGCACACGATACCCCTGAATCTGATGCTACAAAGAGAGGAGGGCAGCCTGTGCCCGTAGCCATGAATCCTGATTACCCATACTAAAGAATACGTCTGCTCCAAATTGCGATACGATACAGTGTGATGTTATTCGATTTACACAAAGGTGATGCGCTTGCGGTTGAAGGCGCGCTGGTCCTTGAGCCATTGACGGTAGCCTGCGACACTGGAGATCTTCTCGCCGTAGAAATCGGGAACTGTCGCGGGGTTAGCATGGAACATGCAAGGAACAAGACGGGCCTGACGTACCAGGGTTGCCAACGGAGGACACAGACGGGTCGACGCGGTTCTTCTTAATGCGAGCAAAGAACTCCTTCTCCTTCTACAGCACGTATCCAGTCAGGATGCGTTTACATCACCAGTAGACCAGCGTGACTTACCACCGTCATCTGGGTCTTCCACCTCTTGTTGAGCGTGTAGAACACCACCGATCCGAGACTAGGTCCAACCAGCCACCCCAGCGCACCGAGACTCATCGTCATAAGACCCAGCGTGATGAAGGGGTCCAGCGGTACCTGTGAGACGAGAGGGTCCGCAACGCCCGTCGCGAGGACGCCCGCGCCGCCGACAAACGAGCCGCCGAAGCTCAGAGCGCTAAAACCGAGCTGCCACCTGCGGCGAGATTTGCGCAGCGCGAAGAAGGTGTTCCAGTCCAGCTTGTCGCCCGGTGCGACGGTGTGGGAGGCGGGCTTTTGCGACGCCGCGGCGGAGGCAGCAGTGGTGGCCGTGCGCTGCTGAGTGCACACGCGAGCGATTATCGACGACGGAGGGAGGGCGGCGGAGGAGCGGGTGAGAGATGAGAGGCCGAGCGGACGGGTGGTCGGGACTTTTGCGGCGGTCGAGTACGGGCAGGTTGTGCGGGCGACGGAGGAGATGGAGGCGCGCGCGGTGACGTGGCCGGCCAGGCGGAGAGCAAAGGTGCTCGTGGGATTGAGCATCGTGACGGTTGTCGTCGATCAGATTAACAATTGATGTTCGGTAGGTAACTGAGATTCTCGATATTGCGATCGTAGTGTATATGTAGTGCTGGTGATCCTGTCGGGAAGAATCGACGATGGAAATTTGCTGAAGCTTGTAGATGAAGATGGAGCCATTCTCTTTCTTTCAGACGATAAGGTCAAGAAGGAGCTTGGCCGATAAAGATTTGACGCCTCAGCACCGCCCAGCCGCCCAGCCACAGCTCCAGCTAGCCGCCAAACACCACCTGCTTCCCCAGATCGCGCGACACCTGTCAGGAATAACGCGCTCAAGCGGCAGAGTTTGCGCCGGAAGAACCTCGGCCGCGGCGCCGTCTCTACCAGGCCTCGCCCCACTTAAACCGCTCGAAATAGGACTTTATATATTATACTTAACCATATTTAGTTATATATAATATATACTAGATTTTACCCCCTAATTATATATAATAGTAGTAGGTTTTAAATAATATATAATATATACTAGATTTTACCCCCTAATTATATATAATAATTAAAAGTCTTATAATACTAAAAAACTACTAGGCTAAAAAATATATATTACTTAAATCTATATATTTTAACTACTAAAATGTTTGCTAAAAATACTTTTCTATTAATTCTTAAAAGAACTAATTAGTAGTTTACTTAGTATAATACTTTTTAAGTAGAAGCTAAAACCTATAATTTATAGGAATACCTTAACTCTAAAATAATAATATACTAAAATTTCTATCTAAAACCACCTCAAGAATTACTCTTAAGTAATTTTCTAAAAACTAAGTAATACTAATAAACTTATTAAATACCTAAATTAACTATTTTTAAACTTCTTATTTTTAAAAAGATTAATTATAAGGAAAATTAATAACTCCTAATTAATACTACTAAAGAAATTTAAATAAAAGATATTATAAACTTTATAGAGAAAAACTTAAAAACCTATATAGTTTTCTATAATTTCTATACTTTAAAAACTTAAGATTACTAATATAAATATTTAAATTAAACCTACCTAATAAGTTAGATTTTTAAATATATAAGTAAAATATTATAATACTAATACTATTATATAGAAGAAAATATAATAGTATAAATTATAAACTTCTTTAACTACTTTAATATTATAAATAATCTATACTTCTAAAATACTACTATAATATATTATAAAATACTCTAATCCTTAAGATTTAAATATTTTACTATAAAAGTAATAATTAAAATATAGGTTTAGAAGTAATAAGATATTATACATAAAGCTTAAATAATTAACTATACTTTATCTATTACTAGAATACTATAAATTTATAATCTTATAATTTTATTTATTTATTTATTTATTAAAGTTTATATTTAAAGTTATATATTTATTATCCGTAATTATTTAGACTTAATACTCCTAGATAAAATTATTTTAACTATTATAAAAATTATTTAATATTTCTCTAAATCTTTCTAATATAATAAAATAAGCTATAGTACTTTTAATATCTTAATAGAAACCCTTACTATTACTTTAAATACTTAAAATAACAAGAAATATTTCTAAAATTCTAATAAACCCCTATATTCTCTAGAATATAGCTTAAGTTACCTATTATAATACTATTACTATATATATTTTTAGTTAGCTTATAAGGGCTAAGTATTAAATACTTTACCTAAAAAGAAAATTAAGTAGTTATTAGCTTTAAATTTGAATTTTTTAAAAAGAATTTAGAGCTTTAGATAATAATAATTATATAGCTAGCTTTCTAGCTAAGTTAGCTATAATATAGTATAGTAAATATATTATGAAGAAAAACCTTAATAATACTTTTTCTAAAACTCTTTTATCCTTAATTCAGGTATTTTAGTTTATATTTTCTAAGATATAAGATACTTTATAACTTTTTAAGGAATTCTTATAAGAAACTATATTTAATATAATATGAAACCTATATTAATTAAAAAATAAAGAGATACTAAAATCTTTATTTAAATTATAAAAAGTAATGAAATTAAACTATATTTCTATAATATTACTTTCTATATTATTCTAGNATAAGGTATAGTAGTAAGCTACCCTATAATTTCTAGTTTGAAACTTTATAAGTAGTAGTATTTCTTTATAATTAAATACTATTATACTTCTTAGGCTAGCAAACATTATACGAGAAGCTTTATAAAGTTATTTAAAAGGATAATACTATAAAGCTAGACTTAGCTTACTTTTATATTTATAGCTATAAATATTTTATTTTAATTATAGATATAAAGTTGCAATATAACTAGCTAGTATACCTCGAAGAGTATACCTTTATTAGCCTTTTAGTTAGCTATATTTTAACTAACTAGTATTAGGTATAAAACTTATTCTAAAATAAGGTTATTATAATTTATAATATTTCTTTTAATGAAATATTTTTCTTTAATAGAGATTTAACTTCTCTATAAAATGACTTTAAATAGTTTAATTCTAATAAAGTTACTTACTAGTTATAAGAGTAAATAATTATAATAGAATTATTTGAAATTAATTTAGTTATTTATTTAAGCTTAAGTGAAAAGCTTGATAAAGTAGTTAATATAATAGAAAATAGCTATAGTAATTTGAGGTCTTATATCTATATAGTAGCTACTCCTAAGCTTTATAAGGTATTTGAAATTATAAAGTTTATATTAATAATTTTTCTAGAGTTATTTATTGCGTTTTTCTATAATCTTATTTATATAGATAAAACTATAGGGAAATAAGGAGTTTAGATATTACTAGAGAAAGTTAAATATAAGGAATAGATAAGATACTATATTACAATAGAGAAGTTTTCGTTTAAAGCTGCCTTTTTAGCTAGTACTTGTTACGGGCTAGCGTAATAGTGACTACCTATAGGCGCGCGCAGGGCACACGCAGGGCGCGTACAGGGCGCGCGTGCCTATACATACTTAAGTGCGGCAGAACTATAAGTAGACGACTTGTAGTTACGTACCTTTTGAAAATTACGCACATAACGCAAATAGGCAGTTACGTCTACCGCCATATATACGCCCACACGTGCCCGTCCCATTACACTAAACTACTTTATCTCTACTATATAAAGTATTTATATTATTAATAGTTATTCGAAATATAATAAATACTAGCTTATTTAGGAAGTATACGAAGTATATAGTATTAGTAAAACTAAATAAAATATTTACTATATAAAGTATAAAAGGACTTTATATACTATTCCTAAGAAATATATTATTTTTAACTTTTACCCCTATTACTAGAGCTATAGTAGTTATATTTCTACTTTAATATTTATAGATTAAACTACTAATTACTTTTAAGATTTCTATTTTATTAACTATACTAGAGCTATAATTATAAGAGTATTTAAAAGTTTTATAATACTTCTTAAGTACTAGTATAGTATCAATATTAAGGTTTTTAAATATAATAATAGAATCCCTAGGTATAAGATGTTAAAATTAGATTTTATTTCTCGAAATATATACCTCAAGTTATCTATTCTATATACCTAAAGCTAAAATAGGGGTACTAAATATATTAGAGCTATTATTAAAACTTATATAAAAGCTATAAAATATAATAATAAGCTATCTTATAATTTCTAGCCTAAAACCTTTTAAGTTATAGTATTTCTTTATAGTTAAATACTAATATACTTTTTATACTAGTAAATACTATACTAGAGGTTTTATAAAACCACTTTAAAGGATAATACTATAAAACTAAACTTAATTTACTTTTATACTTATAGCTATAAATATTTTATTTTAATCATAGATAAAAAGTTAAAATATAACTAGCTAATATATTTTAGAAAGTATACTTTTATTAACTTTTTAATTAACTATACTTTAACTAGTTCGTATAAAATATAAAACTTATTCTAAAATAAGATTATTATAATTTATAATATCTCTTTTAATAAATTTTTTTTCTTTAATAGAGATTTAACTTTTCTATATAAGGGTATTAGCTAAAAGCCTGGTAAGGGAAGGAGTGAATAGTAAAAGGTAGGTCTCCGTAGGTTGTAAGACTTCAACTTGGTAGGCTAACTAGTAGTAGCTATGAGAGGGCTTTTATCCTATAGGGGCCTAAGGCTACTATATCACGTAATCTATATCCGTTCCTAGCTATCCTAGCTTTCTATATAAGCTATAGGGCATATCCTTATAACTATCCCCCCTTCTATAAGCCTTAGGCCCTAAGGCTTGTAAACGCTATATAGCCGCTTTTCGAAAAAATGGTTTTGCCGGCTGTTTACCGATTGTTTGGCGATTGACAATAAAAGGATTCTCCTATACGTCTATTAGCGTATAAGGGTCGTATGCGTGTATTAACGTATACAGGTTATTCATCCCATACGTGTATTAACGTATAAGGGTTATCCTATGCGTGTATTAACGCATAAGGGTCTTCATCTTACGCGTATATTAACGCGTGAGGCTCTTATTACTATATTAAGCGAATAGTGCTTCCCGTAGGTATATTAACCTATGAGGTTTCTAGTATATTAACTAGGATCTTTAGGGCTAAACCTAAAGTATCTAACCCTTTCCCGTATTAGCGACACTTCTATAGGGCTTCTTATTACTAATTAGGTATATAGGGTTTCTTATAGGTAATTAGACTACCGAGGCATCGGTATATGTTTACTAGTAGGTTTTTCTAGGCTTTCTTATTACTATATAGTCCTAGGCTCTATATAGCTCTAGGGACCTTCTAGTAAACCTTTAACGAGGTACTTATAGTAAATACTTATAGGGTACTTCTATTACACTATAGTTTTCTAGCCCTAGGCTTATCATAGCTCTAAGGACCCTTAGTGAGTCCTCGGCGAAATACTCGCAGTAAACCTTTATAAGCTACTTACTCTCTAGGGTACTTTTGCTATACTATATAGTTCTAGGTTTTATATAGTTCTAAGTCTTCGAGCTTTTAGCGAGGTACTCGTAGTAAACTTTTATAGGGTAGCCTAGTCTCTAGCAAAACGCATAGAATTCATTATAGTAATAAGTAGCTATAGTATAGCCTAACTTACTACATACTTCGCATAAGAGGTACCTATACTCTTTAAAGCGTGGCTTTTTCGCTAGGGGCTTTTCAGTATTAGTCTCCCTATAGCATTCAAGTATTAACCCCTTAGTAGTAGTAGTGCTCCCAATACTACTAATAGATACTTCCTGAAGCTCCTGAAAGGTTTCCTAGAAATACTCAGCTACTAGGGCTACTACCCTAAGTACCTAATTATCGAACTTCTAGTATTATAGATACTACTATAGCCTAACCTTAAAGCAATAGAAGAATATAAAAGTATAAAACCTCGAAACCTCTAGCTTAGGGGTACTTAAAGCTTTATAGATAACTAACTATTTAGTATAAAACTTTAGTAAAAACTAACCCTTATATTAAAGTATATAAAGCATATTATAGAGGCGTAGCTCTTATAGTATAAAGTTAGTTAACGAATAGCGAGTTAACACTATAAAATCGGCTTATATAAAGTTTAGTAAAGTATATTAGTAATTATATTACTATATCTAGAGAGTATAGGAGAGTTTCGACATAGCCTATTGAATCTTTTAGGCCTCTGAGGCCTGTGGCTATAACGCATAGGTATCTGAAATCACTATTAACTAATCCTCGATTTCGTATAAAGTAGCACTTTTATGAAGGAGGCCACATGGGTAGCTGGGGGGCCTCGAGTATTCCCTATAATTAATAGTTTCGGGAATTAATAGTATAGGTGTCGCTGTAGGTTTACCGCTAGATAATCGAGCCGACATCATCTCTATAAAGGAGGACTGTTGTTCGAGGAGGTGTATGAGTGCTGCTGTAGTTGCTATATATTCAGGTAACGTAATTGCTATAGATTTAGGTAGTGTAGAGGAGGCTATATGTTCAGTAGAGTTTTCAGTAGAGTTTTCCGCCGAGTATTCAATAAGTGTTTATCGTAGAGCTATTACTGAAATCCTAGCCCTACCCCTCTAAGAAATAGAAATTAAAGAATTATAAAGGTATTAGCTAAAAGTCTAGTAAGGGAAAGAGTGAATAGTAAAAGGTAAGTCTCTATAAATTATAAGACTTTAACTTAGTAAGCTAACTAGTAGTAGCTATAAGAGGGCTTTTATCCTATAGGCGCTTAAAGCTACTATATTATATAATCCATATCCGTTCCTAGCTATCCCGGCTCTCCGTATAAGCTATAAAGCATATCCTTATATTCTATAAGATAATTTTAAATAATTTAATTCCGATAAAGTTACTTACTAGTTATAAGAGTAAATAACTATAGTAAAACTACTCGAAATTAGTTTAATTACTTATTTAAACCTAAGTAAAAAGCTTGATAAAGTAGTTAATATAATAAAAAGTAACTATAGTAGTTTAAAGTCTTATATCTATATAGTAGCTACTTCTAAGTTTTATAAAGTATTTAAAACTACGAAGTTTATATTAATAACCCCTCTAGAATTACTTATTATATTCTTCTACAATTCTATTTATATAGATAAAACTATAAGGGAATAAAGAGTTTAGGTATTACTAGGGAAAGTTAAGTATAAGGGATAAATAAGATATTATATTATAGTAAAGAGGTTTTTATTTAAAACTACTTTTTTAGTTAGTATTCTTTAGCTATTTCAAGATACTCTAAAATACTCCTATTTATAGTTATAGAGTTATATAAATAATTAACTAGAAAAAGTCTTACAAGTTTAATTTTTTTAAAAACTCTAAAATATAAATATTAAAACTTTTAATAATAAATTTTAATTATAAGGTAAATTAGATATTAGAGAATATTTAAAATATAGGGAAGTAGAAACTCTTATTCTAGGAATTTTATAATAAAAGCTATTACTATTACTTATATTTTACTTAGTAGTATTTATTTATTTATATATTAAAGTAATAATAGTAATTAAAAAAACTTATCTTAGGAATTATATTAAATCTCGTTTTTAGAGTAAGGTTAGTAAAGCTCTTATAAGAAGCTTAAAGATTCTAAAATACTACTAAATTTATATTTATAAGCTTGATAAGTATAAATACCTCCTAAAAATCAAGGCTTGCTTTATTATTTATAGAGATTAATAGCTATAAGATAACTACGAGACCTATATAGTAATTCTAGTAAATATATTATTTTAAACTTTTATAGTAATTACTAATTAGTTTAATCTTAAACTATTCTAATATAATATAGTTAATATATTTATATATGTAATACTTAATAAGGTTATTTCTATAGAAGTACTACTAGGTTATTAAATATAAAATAAAATTTACTACTTAAACAAAATACTATATAGTTTTTAGAGATATCTTCTCTTCTAGTAATACTTATTTTAAAATAAATTTCAAGTACTTCAGTTTTAAACCTACTATAAAAAAACCTTATTACTAACTTAATAAATACATTATCTTCTTCTTCTATATTAATAATTATTTATTCTTCTTCCCCTTAAAAGATATATCTAAAATACTTATATTATGAGTAGACTTTTAAAACAAATATTACTTTAAAAGAAATAAAAACCTATAGTAGTTTCTCAGTATTAAGGTTATTTAAGATTAAATAATATAATAACTATAACTCTTATAAGTAATATATATTAAAAAGCTCTTTAAGTACCTTATAAAATATATATAATATATTAAGTAATTCGAAACCCCTCTAAAACTTAATAAACTCTTTCTATAGTAGTTGGATTAAAGGTCTTTAACTATTTAAGTTATATGCTTCTCGGGGACCCTATAAAGGAAGCTATACCTAGTAGTTAGCTCTTACTTCTTATATTTACTAGATACTACTAGTTCTGAGGAATTGTTTAAATAGAGAAACCCTTAAGTAGTAAAACATGGTTAGTTAATATGATATTTGATAAATAGGAAGGTATATTCGTCATAAAGGGAAAGTATAGGCTTATATTTATTATAGTTACTCTTTAGGGATTATAGTTATAAAATACTAGATACTAGCTAGCTAGTAGCGCCTATCACTAGCTATTAATAGTTGCTAGCTATTAATAGTAGGTAGTAAGTACTGATAGCCGGTAGCGGTTACTATATAGTTTACGTAATCGGAAGGTATATATACCTACCGGTCGCGCTTGCCCGCTGCAGGATTCGAACCTACTACTCTTACTATGATAATAAGAGCTAGCTAGATATTGAACCACTATATCAAGCGGGTATAAACTCTTTCTATAATATAATCAAACTTCTTATTTTAAAATTAAGTATTACTAGTACAATATCAGCTTTATTAATTATACTATTATTATAATAAAACTAGATATTACCTATATAGTAAACTAATTATTATGTTTTAACTAAAACTTTTTAGATAATTATTATATTAAAGCTAAATAAATAATATAATACTTTAGTAAGATAAAGAACTTCTATTTTAAGTTTAGTTATAAAGCTAGTAATTTATTTAATAGTTTTATTATTACTATAGATACTAGTTTTATAAATGATAGTAATAATTAAAAAAGCTTTTTAATATATATTATATATCTTTTTAGAAAC
>RYZW01000134.1:0-118525 GCA_004367215.1 Colletotrichum trifolii | reverse complement strand
GGGGCCAGCAGCCATGATGATGCGTACGTGTGATCAGGTGTATGAAGCCTTCCAGACGGTTTGGTCTTTGACGAGGGTTGATCTCTCGCGGTCCGAGGGAGAGGTAAGGACTGTATATTTAACGACTCGGTCTCGAAGCCACAGGTAACATGTGGACAGGAAGAGTAAAGCCGTGGGGTTGTGAGGAGAAACAACGTGGGGGAGGAGGAGGATGACGGACGGAGGGGGTATCGAGAAGGGCAGATGTCAAGGTAGAAAGGAATGGGAATCCGGATGGGAAAGATTTTTGTTTTAAGTCACACCTAAAGCGGTTAAAAAAAACTTTTGCGCAGAACCATCCATGCCCGCCACAATCTCTCTCAAACGAGTGTCAAATCACACACAGAAGAGGCAGATGAGCGACAAGGGAACGATTCTTCTTTGTTACCACCTTCAAAACTGCGGACACACGCTACAGGCCGCAGACTGCTGCATCAGAAACCCAGGGACATGTCGAGTACCCATCTCAAAAGTTGCGTTCTGCGTGGAGTTGACAGGGTAGGTCCCTGACTTTCTGCCCAGGTTTGCCCCATCCCACTCCTTCGGCGCAGGCATGGGGGGTGGGGGGGGGGGGGGGGGGGAGAGTAGCAGGCCCAGGGCTTAATATTTCCGCAATGTCGTCATAGTGTAGATGGGCAGACGGCAGCTATTGGCTAGCGACGGGGTCTAGTCCGTTGTGCGGGTTGGTCCTGGATTCAGTCTGGCCATGGTTTGCTGCCTCGCCTCTTTGTCGGCGTTGATAGGGAAGCAGAGCGGTTTGGTATCAATGGGTACTATCAGTTGACTAAGAGAAGGGGGCCCTTTATCGGTATCGCAGAGTCCGAAGATGCGATCGGACGTCCATTGGGCGGCGCCGTCGATGGCCTAGCAGGGAATCAAGTGAAAAGTTTCCACGTCTACCAACGGTCTTGCGGGGGGGCTGGAGGCGTTGGACACAACTATCTCCATCGCTCATCCCGAGTGCCCAGTGAGAATAAAAAAAAAGAAGAAAAAATCTCCAATCTTTTGTATCCATCAACAACGTCCCATCCCCAAGGGACCAAGGACCAAGGGTTCACTGTACGAGGGGAAGGAAAAGATGGGAACAGATGGGATGGGGCGGGCCAAAATATGGGACGTCGTGGAACACTGGGCTCGAACTGTCATCGTAGAGGTGGCCAATAGGGACATCAAGGCCTCATCGCCTCAGACCACGGTGTACCTCGTTGGCCAATCCCGTCTCGTTGTCTCCTTCACTGAGACTTTCTTCCCAGGGTGGTGTGTGTTCTACGTACGGGCATGAGAGGCCAATCCCAGTGCAAAAAACGAGATTACCCCCCATTCTTTTCCGTGGGTTGCTCGTGAGGAATCGACGAAAAGTTTGACCTTGCCTTGTCTAAGCATGGACTCGGCAGCCAATCAGTGCAAGGCTGTTAGAGCAAGGCAGGACCTTTTACTCGATAATACTCCGTAACTCTGTAGGCAATGAGGCGCGAGGCAGGATCAGCCAAAGGGCGGACAGGACAGCCTCTCTCGTTCCACTTAATATGCAGCAGGCTGTGGAGTTGTGAAATGTGCCAATGGAAGCAAAACAGATGAGGGGATCCACAGTCTGAGTCGCCGCGCCGTTGCTGGACTACTCCGGCGACAGCCGTGGTTTACGTAGTAGTGTGGCATCGTGTTGTCGCACCGCGTTGCGGACACTACCGTCGACGTTGAAAGAAGCTCCGTCCCGAGCAATAACCATGGGGCATCTGGGCAATCAATGTCAAGCTTCGTGGTATTTGAGCCGCAGACGAATGGGCGTGGCTCGGTTCCGGTTGGCAAGGTTGGCACAGGTTTGGCAATTGCTTGGTGTTTTATTCAGAGCGAGTGAGGATAGATTTAGGGTGAGAAATTGAGTGAGTGAGTGAGAGTGAGTGCTGTGAGAGATGTCAGGTACGTACCGCTCAGAGCACAGGCGAGAAGACGAGGAAAAAATAGGCAGCAGACCGCAAGCTGAGTGGCTCCTCGGTCCTTAACAGTGGGGAACTGCATGACGCCGAGTCGGACGGCGTATCCGCTTCCGACCGTCTGATTGGAACGGCAGGCGGCGACAGACCGTACGGCCCCACCGTTTGCGGGGCCCGTCTGGTGGAGACTTTCCCTCCGTTCTTCCAATCGCCTGCCGCCCCAGCCGCGATTCTGCGCTTGGCAATCCACCTTGTCGGCAATGACTTCTCGTCAGAGTGATGACGTAGGTGCTGGCACTGCCAGGCGCTCTTGCCGACGAATAATAATCGCCCGGCCACCGACCCGAAGTGAGACTGCTTGGCCTGTCAGACGAGGAATTTCCCTAAAGGGTTCTGTGGCACTAATCACTTGCGTATGCACACTAGCCAGCCTGCTTCAGCCGGCCAGCCTCGGCTGTGGTACGGACGACCAGACAGGTGCGTCTGGCAGGTGAGTCGAAGAGGAATGGAATCATCTAGTGCGTAATGCCAACGCCGTTCGCCGTCATTTAACCCAGATTCAAACATCACGCAGCCCACGGCTTAGGCGAACTTTGCCGGCCAAGGTGAATGGAGCCTGCCGAACCGTCTAAGCCGTCTTGGGCTTCGGAGTGGCCAGAACATGTGAGGGCGAAGATGGCCAGGATATCCTCTAGGTCTCCATGTGCGAACATGCTTCCATAGCTAGTCGCATGTTGACACCCAGCGTCATCCCAGTCACACGATCCAACCTTGGCTTTCGCGATGCGGCGCCATCGTCAAGCAGTCGGACGACAACAGTCCAAGAAGAGAGTGAGATGGACATTGTCTGGAACCTGGCGGAGTTGGTTCCGGTCAATCGAGGGGGATCTGCAGTCGCATTGTCTGCAGCGGGATGGTGGCAAGAAACAAGGTTGTGGATCGATGAACCTGTCTATTAACCCTGCATTCGGAAAGCCTCAAGGTAGCAGCAAACACACAGGGCATAGGCGTACCACAGACTTCTGTCACGGCGTGCCATTGTCATGTCCAGGTACTGGCTTGGGGGTATCCGTACACAGAAAAGGAGGCCTGGCTGGCCCACGCCCAAAACGTAGATGGGCCAGCCCGCAGCCACGGACAACATTTACGAACTCTCTTGCGCTTGTGGCTGGCAAGCCCAATTAACCTTCAAGGGGCGAGCCCCAACGTGCGAGGCTGAAGACGGCCAGCCAGGTGATGGGTGATGTTGCGTGGAAAGCACCATGACTGCACGCCAAGCTCCGCATATTCAGCCGTATCACATCAAACTTGAACTGTCGACACCAACCTTGAGCATGACAGTGATACTGTCTGACGGAACTCGTCCAGAAGCTGTTAAATAACGGTAGGTCACCATCGGCCGGACCAGCATGGCTGGCGGTGTTGGACAGTAGTGTTATGATGGTATCCTTTGGCTAGCCGGAGCTGACGTGCTGCTGCCTCACTTCGTCAAACAAGCAGAACGCGCATGAAGTAATAGTAAGTAGGTTTTTTGGTGCATCAGCTGGAAGACCTCCTGATATTATACAAGATAAACAATCAATTCTCCCTGAAATCAAGAGTACAAGCGAGGAGATCCAACTCAAGGAGAAGTCAGTGCATAAATAATTGGCATGGAAGATATAGAAAGCCAGCTGTTTATACTGCCGATGCCTTTTGTGTTCTGTTCAATGACACGCCATGAAGCGAGGATGGATTTTTCGGGTAGTGGTTTTGGAGGAATACGAGGAAAAATTATGGAGTTACAGTCGTCGTCGTTGCGAGGTAGAAAAGACTGGTAAATTGCTATTGAAGGCATCGCCGCTGCCTGGCGTGAGCTTGATGAAGAAGTCGACGTGGAACTGAGTCGCATTCGTGGATGGCTTGCAGAAGCGGTCAGCAATTCACTGCAGGCGCATATAAGCCGGGCGAAAAAGCGATGACAGGTGACCATCTCAATTGAGTGATTAAAGAAACACCTCATCCAGTGTCCGTTTCTGACAATATCACCACCAATGGCGAAGCCGGCCGCCAATCCGGTTTTGACCCGCAATCGTAATCAACACTGACGCTCTACAATCTCGCAGGCAGACGTCAGTTTTCGGTCGCCTTGCCTTGACGTTGCTCTTCTTGCGCAACCGCATAAGTTGCGGGAATCTGACGCAAATCTTCCTTCATACATTGAGGACCATCGTTCCGTTGGGGGTTATTGCCACTGACGACGTTTCTTATCTGAACACCAAGACTGAGCGACCGTCACAATGTCGCAACCGACGACGAGCGCGACCTTGCCTCCCGAGTACTCGGCCGACGCAGCCAACGTCCAGGAGACAATCCCGCCCGAGACGCTCCGCTTCGCCGGCCGCTTCATCCACTCTGCCAACTCCGCCAACGCCGACTCGGCCGGACTCTACGAGATCAACCACCAGCTGGACTTTCTCCGCGAGACGGACAGGAAAGTGGAGTTCAACCGCATCAATTACGCCTTCAAAAGACGGCCAAACAACCCCGCCAGCGACCCGGACATTGTCGCGACTCCGAAGCAGGTCTTCACCATTGAGCGCCCACCACCTGTTGTGCAAGATCCCTTTGCCTTTTACCTCTGGCCCTCGTCTCGCAGCAGCTTCGGGACGTTGGCCGTGAGGTTCGCCAAAATCGGCAAGAGCGTGTGCAAAGCGTGGCGCGTCCGAAGGAAGCCGAAGTCGGTCATTGAGTATGAAGCACGGGAGCTGGTGTTCGACGTCAGACCCAACAACCAAGTGCTGGACTGGCTCGATGGGAATGGCGGGCGCATTGCCGTGGAGGAACTCAAGGACGACATGCGCAGCCTGAACATCATGGTGCCCATGGAGCGGGCGCAGCGTGATGCGCTGGTTGCGACATGGTGCTCGCGTCTGTGGGAGAAGCAAGCCGTTCTCTTCCATCACAAACGCACTTGGAGAGACAGTGAGGATTCCTTCTGGACGAAACAGGCGCAGCTTGCTAATCTTGACGCAGGGAAACACATCATGGAGACATGCACCGCGGGGCTTCCTGGTCGTGGAGGGCCGTAGGACACTGCGGCCGGAATGCTTGGAAATGAAACAATGATACCGCGTAATTGCCGAAAGACCACCTCACACAGGTGTCTCGCTCCAGTCCTCACCGGCCTCCTGGGGTGTGGCTTTCGATCGGACCCGAGTCCTTACCGTGTGTGGGACCCACCTTGGCGGAGCTGCCGCAACGGATCCCGGCGCAAAACCGGCCGAGTTCTTCCGGGGAAAATTTGCAACAGCTGAGCTGCTCCCGCTCGTCTGACATCATCGTGGCCCCCGGTCGCGACGAAACCATTTGAATCAGGCACTCCCCCCTATTCAGCACATCCATAGGGAGACCATCTGTATCCGTACATACTGCGCAATCCAATTCTCCTGATACTCCCCGCATCGACGTGTTTGATCTTCAGCAGCATCCATAAGCACCCCCTGGCAGGATCAGCGCTTCAGCTTGGCCCGCTCGGCTCCGGAACCACTCACTCCCATCGCAATCTTACCTCCACACAGCCACCATGGACGGACCGTACGCCCGAGAGCTGTCGGTCGCCATTACGGCCATCCAACACGCCGCACGGCTCAGCAGACGAGTCCTCGTCGCCTCGGACAAGGGCGTCGTGACCAAGGAAGACCTAAGCCCCGTCACCGTCGCCGATTTCGCCATCCAAGCCCTCCTGACCTCGACACTGCACGCCGCCTTCCCCGGCGACAAGTTCGTCGGCGAAGAGTCCGCGGCAGACCTGCGCGAGAATCCGGCGCTGCTCCAGTCGGTCTGGGCGCTGCTCCAGCAGGTCGCCGAGGAAAAAGACGCCGACTCGCTCTGCAAACTGCCGGCAACCCCGGAGCAGATGTGCGACATGATCGACTGGTGCGGCCTGGGCGAACCGTCGCCCGCCGGCAGGTTCTGGGTCTTTGACCCCATCGACGGCACCAAGACGTTCGTCCGCGGCGAGCTGTACGCCATCAACGTCTGCCTGATGGAAGACGGCCAGCAAAAGGTCGGCATCGTCGGCCTCCCGATACTCGCCGCCGACGCCAAGGCGCCCATCAACAACAACAGCATCGACCCCACCGGCACGGGGAGCATCATGTTCGCCGTGCGTGGTCGCGGCACCTTCATCCGCCCGCTACCCGGCCCGCTCGACCTGATCCCGAGGAAGATTCCCCGCCACGCCGACACACCGGAGCAGCAGCAGCAGCAGCAGCATCCGCCGCCGCTGGTGTCCGTGACCTGCATCGACGGGTCCGACTCGGCCGTGCCGGGGATCCACAAGAAGGTCGCGGACCGGCTGGGCGTGTCGTACCCGGGCAACGACCTCCTGGGCTGGGTGCTCCGCTGGGCGGTGCTGGGTCTGGGCGAGGCGAACTGCACCTTCTGGGCGTACAGGCGGCGCGACCGGCTGGCCAAGATCTGGGACCACGCCGGCGCCATGCTGCTGTTCGAGGAGGTTGGCGGCAAGGTCACGGATGTGGACGGCAACCCGGTGAACCTGACGGCCGGCCGGAAGATGGTGGCCAACTACGGGTTCATCGCGGCGCCGCCTTCGGTTCACGAGGAGGTGCGCGCCGCCGTGAGGGAAACCCTGGAGGCGGAGGGGCATCTTGAGCTTTTGGGCTGAAAGAGCTGCATACCGTGTGTTTATTGCGTTGGATAGATGATGACTAGGCTATAGTCTGCACAAATGCTGAAGCGAGCTCATTCTACGGTACAAAATTTGAGTTTGCCTGTTTGTGATATATTGCAGCTGAAGGTGGTTGATAGCACTTGTCCGGAACTCAAGGCTGTCCTCTCGGCACTCGTGTCTCGCACAAGACAGCATAGCCGCCGCAATGCCGTTGCTGTCAGCATAGCCGTCGCAATACTGTTACTGCTACGTGCGCTATTAGCATCGAATAGGCTAGACTGATGGGAAATTCGAGCCGTGCTGGTCGTCTGACTCGTTCTGTAACGAAGCCGAAAAGCCTAAGAATGGTCAGAATGGGAATCGCCCCCCCGCGCTAGTACATTTACTAATCAGATTAATATAATACCCTTTTCTACCGGTGTATGGGGATATGGATTCATCTGTCTCGTCTCCTCTGTCTGGAAATTGCCCGGTCCGACATGACACAAAGGTCAGCAATTACCTTTGAAGGGAGACAGCCTCACACTGCAAACCTAATTCGGTGTCTAGTTCGTCTCATCGCAATCATCTCTGCTGATAGTTCGGGGACTTCGCACTTGGCTCTGTCCGACGCTGGTGTAGAGATGAACTATTAAAGTCGCCATTGATCGCCTTGAATATTCCCTTCGCTTTCTCTTTACCAAGCTCACCTCTACGCTCATTACACCAACCCGGCCACTCGTTTTACCTTCTTTAAACGTCAATTCTCACAATGAAGTTCTCGCTCCTCTCCCTCACCCTGGCTGCTGCCTCTGGCGTCCTCGCCGCCCCGAGCAACCAACCCGGCGAACTCGTCGCACGTGGCAGCTGCCCCAGGAGGGTGGACTGCAGATGCACGGCGTAAGTCTAGACTTTGCCCTCTATTACCTCGCGCGTGGCATTGCCCCGGCCTGACTCGACAATAAACTGACAACTGGCGGGATTCAGCGTTTTCGCCCAGGGCGCCAACCCCGTCACCTACGGATCGACCGTCGAGGCCGTCATTTCCGGCCAAGACTCCGGCCTGACGACCTCCGACTGGAGAGGTTCCGACGGCAACGGCAAGGCGTCGCTCTGCAGGGTCACCGTCGACCGCGTCTGCGGCAGCTGCGCCGCCTGGAAGTCGACGACTGACAAGTGCGGTTTCTACGGACGCAACTCTTTCAACTGCTCGCCTGCATAAATGCTCGTCGGGGGGAGTTGGGGACGTATTAGACGCGAATCCCACCGCCTAGCAAGCGAATTTAAGAAGTGGTTGTTCTGATTTCTCGTGCGAAAATGGTTTCGAATGCCCCGTATGCTTCGCACCGGTCTCAAGAAGTCGTATACGAAGCACAACCCTCGCATTGGGTGATGCACACGTTCATTACGAAAGTAATGCAACAGCCAGCCTCAATTTCACTACCTTGTACTTACGGAGCATTCTCTATAGTATGTTTCGTAGTTGAACAAACTTTCTTCTCGGTCACCTTTCCCATAAGGAGTACTGACAGGTGCACTCCACATCCTCCCCTGCTCTCGCCATTGTTAGTCCGCCAGATCACCAAAGCTCTCACCAATACCTGGTTTCGTGGTGTAGTTGGTTATCACGTCAGTCTAACACACTGAAGGTCTCCGGTTCAAGTCCGGGCGAAATCAATTTTTTGCCTTTTGGCAATGGTGTCTTTCTTCGCTATTCTTGCTGTCGAGATGTTTTATAGTTACCAACCGTTTAGAAAAGTCAAGTGGGATTATATTATCAAAGCTGCCAGCTTCGTCCAGCTACTGTTTTAAACCTCGGTAGTTCCTCCGATTGAGATAAATACGAATCATCGCGGGAAGTCAAAAGACCACCATGGCTGTCGGAAAGGTGCAGGTGGGTGGGTGCCTGACGAGGTAGCTAAACCCGTTTAGATTCCAACGATGCCACTTACCATTCTGGTCCTCTATCGACAGGCCCTTCGCAATGCTCAGTCACGTCAATCGTTACATGTACATATGTGGTCCGTTGGTTCCCATCCAAGGGCTCGACATTTCATGTTTTATGGGCACATAACTTCAACACAAGCTGCCAGAGACTTGGTCCTGGCTAATCATTCAATTGCATTGACAAATGATAACGGACAATCCTTCATACCATTTGGTGGTGGGACGTTGCAGCCCACTCTCACCTCTTATTAACTGCCTTCACTGTAGCGTAGTCTCTTTTACATTATGGATGTAAGAGTGACTGTTAGACGAACAAGTCCCCGGACTATGGTGGTGTGACATTTGGTCGGCTGGAGGTAGGTAGTTCTCTGTACTCAATAGTAATAACCCCCTTTCCCAGCATTAGCATGGTTTCGGAAAGCTTCAACCCCAGGCGGGGATCGTGGAATGACAGACAGCCGATGGAATACGGGAACTTGCGGATGCCGGGCGGCAAGATACTCTGGGAATTCACCGAGACCCATGACGCCTGCGCTCCGCCGTCCTTCTTGCGCCGCGCCAACGTTGATACGACTGCCACTACATGGTACACGTCACATCTAGATGGATGGTTAAAAACAGAGCTCGTTAGTTGTCAATCTAGATGTGCCTTACGAAGGTCTGCAACCGCACCCATTTACACCGCGGTATGCTTAACTATTTCCTGTTTCTGCCGCGCGAGCTTCTTGACGGTAATCTTGAAAGTGATTAATCACTTGACCTCCGCTATGTATTGAAGTGCTGTAGGGAGCACAAGTGGATCCCATAAATGTGCAGTTCTATGATTAGGTTGGTATCAGATGTCAGCCACTCGCATGATATCAGATACCCTGTCCCTGGTTTAGACTCAGTATGTCGCGTGCGTCCAAGGCCGTTCCGGGATGGTGGGCTAACATCACTGTAGCTAGGATGGCACTTGACTGAACAGTAAGGACATCATAGAATTTTGCAGCTGCTCGGTGCTTAAACAGCATATTCCTGACTATTTCTACGATGGTCATCATCATGCTCGTCAGCCGGAAAACCGACAGATGAAACATACGCAGCAGTCTAAGCCCAAGTCATATGCATGGGCCCCTTTGCAGTGGCAGCTGTAGCTGTCATGGACAGAATAAATTGTATATTACGGATGCTCTCTGGTAATAATGTGGTTCAGGGGTCTGCGGCCGCCCCTTGAGCGTCTACGACCCCGTTCTTCCGAATTTACGTCATCTGGATTCTCTATCCGTAGCGCAGAGAGTAATGCCACTTTTCACTGCAGTGAGTGAGCGCGAGATCAGACTGCCCAAGCCAATGTTCTTGAGCAGGATGTTGTGCAATATACCCTCGTTAACCTGTGGACTACTACTACTGGAGCTTCGACAACATGTTGGCTGAAGCAAAGTGATTCAATCTGATAGAAACATGGCCAATCACCATGACATCGTCGCCTTCGCGTTCCCTGCCTGACGGCTTGCTATTTCTCAGCGGGAGACAGCAGAAACTCAAAGATGCTGCTGTTCGAGTCCCCGCCAACCTCCAAGACATCCCGCACCTCATCGTCCATGGCTTCAAGGAACTTGGTCGCATTCCATTGGGGCTCCCAGCCAATCTTGTAAGGATTCACGGCGGTGATTTCTGGACTGACGGGACCAGTCAGTTTCCGAGAACGACTTGGCAAGGGGAGGCTTCGCTCACCTGGAAGATACCATGGCACGCAGGAACTGTCGGGGGAACCCAAGGCTTTCAGCTGCCATGTCGTCGTCGGGCCAAACCTCTGTTCTGGACTGGGTTACGAGGCCGCGCGCGTGCATGGCTTCGGCGATTCGTTGCATGACGGACCACCAAGACGCAAAGTGCGAGTGGACAAAGTAGTACCCCTTCTTTCCGCTTGGGACCGGCTCCTCCAGAAGGATCTTTTCAGTGATGATGCCGTAAAACGACACCAAATCCGAAATGTGCACTAGCGGAATGTTCTGATGTGCTGTTAGACTTTTGCACGCAGATATTGCATCGCTTTGGATATGCCCACTTACCCCATCGTTGTCGAATCGGTGGACGAGCTTGTGCTGGATGCTGGCCCGTATGTTCGCGGGGACACCGGTGGACAGTTTCTTCACCTCCCCGCTACCTCTTCCATCTATCGTGACGTTGGTTAGCCTCATGACGACCACTGCCAACAAGCAAGACGACCGGTTAACCTACGGACAAATGGAATGCCGATGTTGAAAGCCGTCACCCCAAGGGCTTCGGACAGCTCCATGACCGAGACATTCGTCCATGTGCACGTTAGCTTCCGGCCTGTTTCCTGGTCAATGGGAAATGACTCACGACTCGGGCTGGGTTCGGCGTGCTGATCGACTTGTCTTTTTCAAAGACGTCTTCCTCGTCGCTGACCTCACCGTAGGGCCAGCCGTTGAGGTCGGAGTACAGCATGGAAACCGAGGACTGCACACGTCAGAGGTTCTTCACGCCTTGCCGGGTGCATGGCCACATGATACCTACCAGGATAAAGTATGTTTGTCGCCCAGAGATCCTTCTGTGCTCTCCAAGAGCCTTAACCAAGTTGAGTGCGTAGCTTGGATCAATGGAACCGGCTGCGTGGATGACAAAGTCGACTGAAGGGTTTTGGTTATTTCACAAACTGCTTCTCAGCAAATGACTACTCACTCTCGTTGTCCAGAATGGCCTTCTTGACGGCTGTCGCATTGCCCATGTCCAGCAGAATGGGATAAGCGTCAAGTTTACAAAGCTTCTGAATCTGCCATTCCGACCGGACTGCTGCAAAAAGAGTTGCTGCCTTGATGGCGGCGCTTGTGCGAGACATGAAGTCGGCGAGAATCGAACCACCGCTTTAAATGTTTTAGTCTCATGAATTGCGACTGGGTTTGAAGGGTGCTTGCATGTAACCGGCGGCACCGGTGATCAGGATGTTTTGGACCATGGTGTTGGGCGTTCAATCTGACCAGTCTTGTCTGAGCTGCAGCTGGGTTTCATGATGCTTTATTGCAACCGGTATCATGCCATATATATCATCTTGAGACTCGACTCTTACTTGCTGAGGGATTCGACGCTACTGCGATTTCTAAAGGCCGGTTGACCAACCTCTTGGCGGTTCGCGCCACGAGTGCTTACCTGCAGTCCCGCGGATTTCCGTGCCGAGTTTCTGTATAGCGGCAAACCCGGACAATTCAACAAATGTTCCTCCGTCGGGTGCTGTCAGCACATGCAGAACCAACATTAGTCATCTCGCGAGTGGCCTCTTCTGCTTAATGACGGATTCTCGCCAGTTCACGTTGACCTTACGCAAGAGCTGAAAAACATGGAGTTGATTTGACACCCGAACCATGGAATCCCGCGAAGCTGAAAGTCCAAGGCGGGCGAAGGCGCGTATCCCAATCTTTCGTCGCTCGGTGAGTCCTCGAAGCCCCTTGGATTGTTTTGGGTGATTAACGATGGACTATAGTGTGACGCGTGTAGATCGCGCAAGGTTTGGACGTCTGATTGCTGAGATTCTAAGAAGCTTGGGTATCCTGACAGTGGAACGACCCAGATTGGATGCGACAGAGGAACACCATGCACCAACTGCATCGCTGGGAGAGTGAGTTGCACTTACAGTGCTGTTGCCTCCCAAAGCACCACGCCGAAGCAGAGGGTTTTGATATCAGCCCAGTAGTAGGTTCTTGGACTTACTAGGCTCCCACGGAGACTCATGTCGACATGCTAATGGCCTCTGGCCCCCAGCGAGCAAAAGATCGACGATATCCTCACAGGCATCGATAGTGTCAAGTCGATACTGCAAAACCAGAGCCGCGGCCCCTCTTCAAACACGGCGCAGCCGATATCAGAACCTGGGCCGAGCCAAATACCACCTGTACCGGTCCGTCCCAGAGACCGTGGCCAAAGGGACGAGAGTCAGGACTCCACGAATTGCTGGGATCACTCGGCGCATGTCATCGGTCTTCTCAGGTCTGTCGTGGAGGATGGACGAGCCAACTCCCACCGCTCCACGCCAGAAGCAGCGGAGGCCATATCTTCGATTGAGGGTATCGTAAAGACGTTGGAAAATGCCACGTCAAGTCCCTGTCGGTATCTACCCAAGGCGTCGCCCCATACTGCTGGAGACGTTGCCGCTGCAATGCCATCCCTAGCAGACACGCTGACGGTGATACGATGGGCCAAAGGTGAGCCACGCTGCTACAAGTCACAAAGCTACGGCGGTTGACCGACGGAACAGCTCGAGAGCACTACTTCAGAATCACCCGCATCGCACAAGTGCTCCCACTGGACACCTTCGCCGACGTATGCCGCAGGGTGTATTTCTCCGTGGACGAATACAGCGAAATCGACTTCGTCCTGGCCAACGGATACTTGGCGTACATCTTTGGCGAACAACTCGCCGCTACAGCTACGGAGACTTCGCGACGTCACTGGACCACGTGTCGCAACAACCTTCACAGCGCCGCGGCGAGACTCCCACTCCTCCTGCCAACTTCCCTGGAGAGTATTGCGGCCCTCACTGTCTGCGTAGGTTGCGGCCCGAGCGGTCATCATCACATCCGTTCGTGATTGTAAACATCTGACAGAGTCTGCAGGCCTTTGACGCGTTGGAAAACGCAAAAGCCACGGCGGCCTGGACCTTTATCACGTCCGCGGCCAATCTTTGCTTCGCCATGGGCTTCCACCGACGCGAGAGGCACCCGGGAAAAGCAGACCCGGGCCTCCGCGAGACGCGAGAAAGGCTCTTCTGGATGGTTTACAGCCTCGAAAAGGGCCTGTCCTTGCAACTCGACCGGCCTTCCATCATCAGGGACGTCGACATCACCCTGGACTTTGACCCAGAAAGCCAGCCGCGACAGGTGAGGCTGGCCAGGGTTCAGGGGCTGGTGTACGATGAGCTGTACAGCGCGTCCGGCCTCGCAAAGCCAGACGACGTTCGGGGACGCGACGCCGAGACGATAGCGCATCAAATGCGGCGGATAATCCAACAGTCCAACACCGAGATGGAGGTACGTGATGCCAATGACGGGGCAGGGTGAGTTTTCAGCCGCCAAGCTGACAGGCCTTCGACTCTACCAGGACGCAAACCGCCAGCCGTTCGATGCCGACGCAGACCCCTTGGGCATGATTTGCATACAGGGGGCCATGGTATGCCAGTCATCCCTGCTCGCCCTCATCCTGCGAGCGATCCCGCCAGCCACCCCTTCGCCGAGCGGTGCGTCGGAAGAGTGCGTCGCCGTTGCCCGTCTCACCCTCGACATCCATCGACAGTGCGCGGCAAGTATCCGGAGTTGCAAGACGGACCCCGAGATCACAAAGAAGTACATCAACTGGTAGGTGTTCCCTCTGTATTCTGCAACGTTGCGAATAACCATGCGAGTAGGTCCATCATCAACGTTCCCTTCGTTTCGTTCAGCATCCTATTCGTCCACGCCATCAAGACCATGAGCACCGAGGATCTGGCCGCTTTGGATCGGTTTACCGAGTCCCTCAAGCCCGACGACGCGTCCGCGGCATGTTCGACCCATCCGCATCGGTTATACCAGCTGCTCTGCAAAACAGCTCGGTGTCACATTCAACAGCAGGCTCACACGCCAGCTGCGAGCATCGCCGGGAGCCTGTCAGAGTTTTTGTCGACCAGTGATTTCCACCAGTTGGGGACAAGCCTGACATCCGTCCAGGGCCTGTATCAAGATGGCCAAGAGACTATGGGCTTGGGGACCTGGTACGGAGACAACCAACAGCTCATGACGATTCTAGACCAGAACATGATATCTCAGTAACTCATCCAAGGCGATGCCGACTTGTATCTAGGGGTCTACCGAGTACCTCGTGGACGGCGGTTGGAGTCGAACCCCTCGGGTATACCACGATGGGCAAGCAAACAAAGTATACACTTGGCAGCCTCGATTCAGCAAGCATGCTTGAGGAACGTAGTGCCGAGAGCTTTTACACAGTCATTGTTTATCCGTACTTGGCAACCCGCTCACCTCTGCAAGTCAACCATTGCGTGTGATCCAACAGCAACTCTAGCTTCACCCCACGCCAACAAGTCAGCATCAACTGGCATCAACAGCCCTGATGGTCTAGCGGTATGATTCTCCCTTAGGGCTTCACAGCTGATATGGGAGAGGTCCCAGGTTCGAATCCTGGTTAGGGCCCATTGCTTTTGCCGTTTCCTAGGTCGGGTCCAGGTGGAGGCGAGGATCAGAACTTTTGCATCGTGACCTATCAAGATAATCTTCAGAAGTGGAGACACCTCTGCTGACGGCTTGCTCGACGGTAAAGCTACCTGGACGGGCAAACGGGACTGCCAACTGTGCATAATCGTACAGTAAAGCGCAGATGTTGGCTTTCTTGTAACTACCCTGGATTGTCGATAGCTCCGAGGGGTTCCGTGGACGCCAACTATGAGAATTCGCCGAACGGATAACTGTCGGTTGTCTCCGTCCATGCGCAGAACATTACGGATACTTGGGCTGCTACGACATGGCTTATAAACACACACACGAATAAAACACGAATGAAATGACTAGGCTGTGCCAGTGGTCCTTTGGTTAGTTGTGTGTGTATTCCGGTATTGGCATCATGAAGCGTTATTACCTTTACTCGTATTAAACGTCAAGAGCTGTGCCGTCTAGTCCATCATGAGTATCGTATGCTCCGAAGCAGTCGTCTATCAATGCCCAGGGGTATCATAGTCTGTGTCTCAATGCCCAACCCGTCGCCACCCCTCGCGAACATGCAATCATTACGCTTCCCAGCGCCAAACAGACGCCGGCCCATATCCAGGCGCGGTCGTAGCCGAACTGGCGCACAAGAGCTCCCCCGACGGGAGAACCCAGCAGCAGGGCGACCGACATGACCGAGTACGCCATGCCGAGCCTCGTGCCGATGTAGTCCCTGTCCTTTGTGATCTGCGTAAACGTCGTCGGCTGCAGGGAGAAGAAGCTGCCGCTGCTGAAGCCGTAAAAGACGACGACGACGACGAGCCCGGCCGCGCTCTCGACGGCCGTCAGGCACAGCGCCGAGACGGACATGACCAAGACGGCGACGACCAGCATGTTCATCGTCCCGAGGCGGGCGGCGAACAGGTTGGGAACGGTGCGGCCGAGGACCGACGCGCCGTTGAGGACGGACAGCAGGTAGGCGGCCAGGCGCGGCGAGGCGGCGCCCGTCGCCAGGGAGAACTTTTGGACGTGGACAAAGGGCGTGTACATGCCGAGGAAGACGAGGCAGCACGCGCACACGAACAAGAGGTACGGCACGTCGCGCAGGGCGGACGCGTCGATCCACGCGCGGCGGCGCGACGAGGCCCGGGGCGTGTGCATGCTCGCGATGGACACGCCCAGCGTCGTCAGCGCGACGAGGGCCATGCAGCGCACCGCCCAGCGGAACCCGATGCTGGGTTCCAGAGAGCGGAACATGATGGGCAGAACCAGGCTTTTGTTGCGAGAAGCGGAATGTTAGCCGTCTTGTTGTTTCTCTGCGCAAGTTTTCACGGGGGTTTCCTTTGTGGAGCACACCCACGAGAGAGGAGAAGAGGAATAATTGGAAAAAAAAAAGAGAAAAAAAAGAAAAGACAAGCAGAGGATCAGGGCGGGAGTGAACTTACCCGCCAACACCGCTCCCGGCGGCGGCGATGCCCGTCGCCACGGGCAGCTTCGTCGAGAACCACGGCGAGAGCACGGCGACGCCCAGGACGGCCAGGCAGCCCATGCCGACGCCGACGCAGAGGCCCTGCGAGAGCAGCAGCTGCCAGAGGTTGGCGCTGAGACTCTGCGCGACGGTGCCGGCGAGGATGAGCAGGGACCCGGCCCAGAGCAGCTGGCGCGCGTAGCCGAGGTCGAAGACGGGCCCGGCGACGAAGCCGAGGAGGACCATGAGGAAGCTCTGCAGCGAGCCGATGGTGGATACGGCAAAGGGCGAGTACGACCGCAGCAGGTCGTCTTCGTAGTAGGCCTGGAACGTGCCGAAGCTGGCCACGAGGCCTGGGTTGGAACAAGTCAGCCGAGAGGTTTCGTGGGGATTTTCCCGAGTCGTGCAGTAGCCGGCGTGCGGATACCACGTTGCGTGGTGATGGTGATGCTACGTGGGAATCCTGCGAACATGCAAGAGTCATGCCATGTAAGCGCGAGTGTGTGGTTGCATTTCTTACAGCAGCAAGCCGTGCCAGCTCACGCTCACGTTATCCTGAAATTCGGTACAGGGGAGAGGGATGGGATGTCGAGGCCGGGATTCAGACTTACCCCATGTGTTGAAGTAGATGAAGAACGAGCCGAGAACCTGCAGCCACGCAGTCAAGCCACCGTCGGGAGGTCCGGCCGGTTTCACCGGAGGCGGCGAAGGCGTGTGCGGCCGCGATGGAGAGGACGAATCCTCGAGGCCAGTCTCTTCGTCGGTGCCGGACGACGGGTAGGCCAGGCCCTCCTGGTCTGTTCCGTCTCCGAGCCCGGAGGACTTTTCCATCTCCGACGAGAGGGGCATGCCTCGGCTGGCTTCCGATTACCAAAATGTCCCGAGCTCAAGTAAATCGATATCTTTTCTAATCGTAATACGATGGCCGTTTCTGACAGAAGAACACGACTGGCTTCCCTATTTCGGCTAGGCTAGGCTCTCTTGGCTGGTGAGGCCTCACGCGGAGAATGAGTCCGAGGCAGCTGGACGATCAGAGGTATTACAGCGGTCCGGGATGTTGTCGTAATTAGGCGATGACTCTCAATCGCTGGCACAATAGGCTAAAGACGCCCAAGGACCAGAAGTAAACGGTGTCGGAAAACTGCCGACTTGGTTGAAGGATCGCCGGTGCAGACAAGTATCGTGGTGGTCCGGCGGTGGTGGCGGTGGTGGTATCGGTGGGCGAATGCAGAAGGTCGTATTATGATGATATCGCGCCTTCAAGTATAGGCGTGTTATGTTTGATCGTGATGGTGCTGCAACAAAGATTACGAATGTCTACGAAGCTCTCGCAAAAGGGTGCCCGGAGAGGTGCCAGCCCGCGGGCTGCCCTCGAGTTGATGAAGCCAGTTCACGTTGCAAAAATCCGTCGAAACATGTCGGTGTTCAGGAGAGTTCCATCTGATTTCTCGTCGAAACTTCGGCATGGTGGAGTTGGCCATTGACGATTCTTGGACGATTCTGGTTAGATGCCGTCTGTTTGCGGTGGGCGGTGAAGGAGAGAAGAAGAGAAGAGAAGCAAAAGAGGCCACTCTGACTCCTTCGGGCCTCCGGACATGGTCCGTCGTCGATTGCATTTTCTTGGCGGTGGGCTTTGCAATTTGCTCTCTCTTCCACTCTCTCTCCCAGCGTCTTGTTGCGAGAATCCGGATGCCTTGTCTCCATTCCCGAATGGAAACAACGTGGACAACCAGATGCCGACTAATTGACCCTTCAAGTAAGTTACGCGACGATTCGAGACTATCTGATGTATCCCATTGTTCGTTATCTGGTCCCGGGCATTGCGCGACGTTGCTCGTCGTGGGTCTTCGGTTCCGCTACCAAGAATTTTCAGAGTTCCACAATATTTCCGTCGTCTTGACTGCAAAAGATGAAACCGGGAATGCCTGCCCACGAGCTGGCCCGGCCCCATCTGTGCCTTATGACGTCTGACCGCGAAAGGGGTCCCCCCTCTCCCTCTGTCTCCCTCTGTCTGTCTCTCTCTCTCTTTTGCCTGGGGGCCGACGGCATCCCACATCCCTATCGTCTGTTCCGAAACCTCGGAACGGAATCTGGAATCCGGGCGGTACCGTACACACTTGTACGGATACACGTGTAATACTCGGGCAGCACTCCGTACCTCGTGGGTAAAATGGGACTCGGACTCCCCCAGCCAGCCAGCCCACAGTCGCAATAGTCCGTACTGATGCGGCAGGTCGTTGGCAGTTCAGAGATTAGGTTGCGGATTCAGCAACTATGGAGTACGAACACCGCCTTCATGAAGATGATGAAGCTGGAATTGCCCGTGCCCATCGCGTTATCAGATGCCTGCGTATCGTCTTCGGAGTTTCGGTCTTGGCCTCTTGCTGTGGACGCAGTATCCGTACTCGGTACTTTGCAATATTCAAACGGCAATCTGGCCGGGGTCTGTCTCCATTCACTACCAGAATTTGCAGCGGGATTTGCCGTACATTGTTATCGGCCCCGAGTTTCTACTCTCCGTCTCTGACTGTCTGGCCAACCGACTGACTGACTGACTGACTCCCGATGGTGTAGTCCAATCCAATGATTGCATGGCTTTTCGTTTGGCTCCCATCCGTAGTGTCAAAAAAGACACATCCAACAAAACCACATCAACGCCTTGTTTCTGCCCATGCCATTCTACCGAGTCAAGTACGCCAGGTATCTCTTCCACTCGTCGCCCTGGCCGACGTACCCAATGTACATGTCTGGCCTGACGACGACGGCAAAGTCGTCATCCGCGCCTGCCCACTCGGCAGTAAATGAAGCTGAAGATTCTTCCTCCTCCTCGGCGGCCTGCGTCGTACGAGTCTCCGCCTGGTGGGGAGCGACCCTAAAGACTCGAGCCACATCCTTGAGATCATCTGCCGCGGCGGAACCGCTGCCGCTCCGCTGCTGCTGCTGCTGCTGCTGGCCTCGTCCGATCTTGAGCACCGTGTGCTTGCCGTACTTGCCCGCCAGCAACTCGTACAGACGTTTCGGTTCCTGATCAGCAGCAGCCGGCGCGAGGTAGACGTCCGGCGCCCGCTTTCCGGGAACCCAGATGCCTTGGGCTGATCCCTGGATCAGAGGCGAGCCCGTGCCGTCATAGGAGACGCCCATGCCTAAAAGCAGCAAGTTAGCCGAGCTCCGTTGCAGCCGTCATCGACGTGGAGCAGCAGGATACGCTTACCCGTGATGAAGCCGGCATTCTTCTCAATGGTGGAGACGTACTCCTTGGCCGTCTTGATGGTGTCTCTGACGAGAGCGGCGGCCACGTCAATGACGCCCTGCGCGACGGTGCGCCGCTCGACGTCGTAGCTCTTGACGAGGTCGTTGACGGCCTCGGGGCCGAGCCCGTCGTTGGTGACGACCTGCGCCAGCCTCCAAGCCAGGGCAAAGGCGTCGGCCACGCCCGTGTTGAGGCCCTGGCCTCCGTTGACCGAGTGGACGTGGGCCGCGTCGCCCGCCAAGACGATGCGGCCGTCGCCGTTTCGAGAAACAAAGGTCCCTGCAATGCGCTCCTTGACTGTATGTCGCCGTGTCAGCCAGCTCCGAGCTTCTGCTTTCGTCCCGCGCCTCGTCCTCGCTTACGCAGCACGCGTGAGACTGTTGTCACTGGCGACAGGGACGAGATTGGTGGCGGCGCGGCTTACCGTCAAAGGTGCTGAACCACTCCGTCGCCTTGAAATCAACCCGATGGGGCGCCATGTGCTCGCGGATCGAACTCTCGGCCTTTTCCTGCGTAATGTCGCCGTCGAGGAGGACGTAGAAGCGCGCCATGTTGCGCTCCCTCGGGATCCACGACACGCGGCTCTGGCCGTTGAGCTGGAAGGTGATGATCTCGGAGCACTCGGGAAAGTCCGTGTCGATGAAGGTGTCCAGCACGGCCCAGACCATCTCGGGCTTGGTGCCCGTGAAGCTGATGCCGAGGGCGCTGCGGACCGTCGAGCGCGCGCCGTCGGCCCCCACGGCGTACTTGCTGCGGATCGTGCGGCCCTTGCTCGTGGCGACGACGACGCCGGCCCCGTCCTCGGAGATGGCGACGACGCTCTCGCCGTACGAGATGGGCGTCTTGATCCGGGCCGACAGGGCCTCCTCGATGACGGGCTGGCCGAGCATCAGGAAGTTCTTGCGGAAGGTGTGCTCCAGGCCGGTCCACCAGTGGCTCTGGCGGGACTTGAACTCGCCGTCGGCAAAGGTCGAACTTGCTGTTGGCGAGAGCGTGTGAGCAGGAAACGAGTTTGCATGTAGGTAGGCAGGATAGGATGCTCGTCGCGAGACTCACTGTTGCACGTGATTCCGTGAGGGAGCAGCTCGTCCAGGATGCCGACAACCTCGAGGTACTGCTGGGTGCGCGCGTTCATGGCATCGGCTCTCCCGAGCTCGAGGGGACCCTCCTTGCTGTCTTGATTTGCGCGTCAGTCATTTACGCTCGGCCGTTTCCGACTCTTTCGCGCCGCAGCGTGTACGCATACTCACCAATGACACACACGGAGACACCCAGCTGCTCGGCCAGGTATCCGGTGAGAAGACCCGTCGGTCCACCTATGACTCCCGGTTAGAGATCTGCGCCGAATGAAACGAGGCTCGGAGCCGAGCGAGACATACCGCCGATAATGGTCAAGTCGACCAGAGTCTCATCGCGAGGAATGGAACCCATTGTGCTGATCAAGGTTTGTGTGATGAGGGAAGGTGAGGTGTCAGAGCTCAGAAGGAAGAGAGAGAATGCGTGTAAGTGTGAGAGTGAGTGAGGGAGTGAGGGAGTGAGAGAGAGTGAGTGAGTGAGAACCCCAAGTAGGAAGGAGGGAAGTTGTCGAGGCAGCGATGATAACCGTCGAGTCGGTCCAAGTTATCCAAGCTCAAGATATGATTTCGGGCACTAGGCGCCGGGTACGAGATCTGGTGAGATCTGCTGGAGCGAGACAATGGCAATAATTCCGAATCGAACGACTGCCGATTGCTAAGCCGATGAGATCAGGGGCGGAGCTGAGATGTCGCCTTTCTTGGTCACAGATATTGCCTTGGTCACAGGTATTGCGCGCGCGGAACCACCCCCTCTGACAAGATGTCTGACGACCGGGGGGGCTTGAGGTTCCCAGATCTGGACTCTGGTCAACGTCTAATGACGCCGAAAGCAGCTCCGTACATGAGGCGAGTCCGGTGAGACCGACGTTGAAGGAATATCGCGACGATCGTCTGATATCGGAGGGCCCTCGGGCTGTTGTTCACATCCACGTACGGAAGGCTATGTACATCATAGTATGTGCTACACGGCATGTACGTAGTGTGTTTTCATGCGGATGGAGACCTCACATGGAGACCTCACATGGAGACCTCACATGAGACCTCAGATGGAGACGTCGGATCCGCATACTAAAGATTGCTGCAGAATACAAGCTCCTCGGCCAAAATAAGGGTGTGGATGCACTCCGCAACGCTCTCGACAGGTTCATCGACCCATCGGGACGTGCTCCCACCTAACAAACTTGAAATGCTTTGTACTGTTATAGCCTACATCCGACCATCTCAATGCGCCGTGCCACGACATGCCAACGTCGCACTGCAGGCGGTGGCCACGCCCCGTTCCTCTATACCTCGCTGTGTACGCAGTGCCGTGTTTGGAACGACCTGCCGTTGTGAGAAATCAGACCCGCCTCTGTCCGCGGCCGGTCCCTGTCGTTCCGGGCACCGCTTCCGGCCCTTTCATCGGATGGGGAAAGGCGTCGTGAGAATGGGCTCCGGGGGTTCTGGTCCCCACCACCGCGGGAGGATCCTGCCGCTACGGAATCAGAATCAAGCACACACGCTCATCATCTTCTTGCTGCTGGGTAGTGCTGTGAATACGTACCGCGGAATCCAAGGACCATGATCCCTGACCTGGCTAGGGGAGAAGAAGAAGAAGAACAAGTGTGGCGCCGTGGCTCGATGTCTTGGTGTGGGTTTTGACTCGTCTTCTCCACACGAGACTGGAGCATCCGCCAGCTGACCGGCTGTGATCCGTCCTGCTTTGGCGTCAATCCCGCGCGGCTGACTGTACGGAGTCGATGGTTGTGATAATACCATGTATATCCGTACTGGCATGTCATTAGTAGAGATGGAGATGCTGTCCGCGTTTGACCAATCCTCTCCTTTGGGCCGCGGGAGCTGGAGGGTGGAAATCATCCCATATCGCGCGTGGGTCATCTGGCATTGGCTATCATGTTTGGTGCTGCATTCGTAGACTTGGCCCAGATTCTGTACTGCGTACAAGTAAGCATGTCTATAGGAGTCCACTGCCTGCTAATTACTAGTTCCTGCGTGTACACAGTAGCTGGCACATGACACTTTCCTGATCGAACCTGGTCGTGTCCGGGTTTCGAGGTGGAGTGGCGACCCCTGACTCGATCGACGATGGGTTCGCTCGCCTGCTGCTGCTGCTGCTGCTGCTGCTGCTGGGGAGAAAACATGCCAACACGACTGCTCCGCATGGCACGATGAACGATGAAGCATGTTGCTGGCGGTTCTTCCGCATGGCAAGGTAGTTGGGCGGATGTTTGTTGATCCCGTCTATGATGTTATTGTTGGTTCCATCTGCGAATAGCGTCCCCATCCCCTTGGGTCTCCGTATCGTCGACCGTTGCCAGCTCCCCGTTGTGGCAATGCAACACCACGCCAGACCGTAAATCGACCGTGGAAACATTCCGAGGAGCCAAAAAAGAGTGGACTCATCGGGAGCCAGCGGCCACACTCGGAACATGGCCATTTCCATCATGGACTGGGAAGAGAGGGAGCATGGTCAGATGTGACCTGATGCAGCTCTCTGCTCTCTCTGCTCTCTCTGCTCTCTCTGCTCTCACGGGCAGTGCCGTGCTTCCTTGCTCCAGACGATGGACCAGACCCTTTCCACATGCGCCATGTTCATGTCCGAACGTGGAAGTCTGCATTCTTGGTATCCTTACTGCGTACATGGTGTGCCATCTTTCACATCCTGGAGGGCATCCAAGGATCCGAGGAGGAAGGAGGTTCTTGGATATAAGCCTGTTGTCTTCCCAAGTCGTTGGATTTAACGCTACTCCATCGCCAGACTCACCCTCTCCTGGAGTTAAACTCAAGCTGCATCTAATACAGCCCTACTCGAACTTTGTTTGACGACGTAGTATCTCAGTATACTAAGCTCCTTTCTTTACCGAGCCATACTCGGTGATATGCCCACACCTCTTCTCTTTCTCTGTAGACACCACCGGCAGCGGTAACAACCTCTATCCCACAAGATGCCTTCTGTCATAGAAGCACCGCCTCGCCAGCCCTCGCCCGAGGTCAAGCTGCTCTCCAAGGTCGACTCCCACATCATGGACGAGGAGGCTCTCACGACCGCTGCCACCATCCTCGACATCATCTGCAGGTATCGCCTGAGACGTCCCAGCGAGACTTCCACCACCGAGCTGGAAGGCAGACTCGGCTTCCTCTCCCAGATCTACCGCAAGGTCAAGTCCCGCGCCGAGATCCGCTTGTGTCTTCCCGCGTTCCCCTTCAAGTCCCCCAACACACGCGACAAGGTGCTCGGCCGCCTTCCCGACAAGGCCGACGAGTTCGCTCTTGCCAACCTCGACGGCCTCTGCTCCGCCATCAAGGACTTTTACGAGCCTGGCGCGAAGCTGACCATCATCTCCGACGGTCTCGTGTACAATGGTAGGCAACCACAAGTCTCTCGGTATCGGGCACTGCTAACACGCACACTCTCTCGTCTGACAGACCTGCTCGGTGTTCCCGACAAGGAAGTCTGGGCGTACGGGGAGACTCTCCGCGGCATCGCGGCCGAGAAGCGCCTGGCCAACATACAGTTCTCTCGGCTCCAGGATCTCGTCCACCTCCCCAACCTCCCCAACAAGCTCGAGGAGATCACATACGTGGCCAACGCCACCAACTTCCGCCGCGCGCTGCTCAACACTTTCGGCAGGGCCGACTACGATCCCTCCGACGAGATCTCCAAGAACCAGGACACGTGCCTGACATATCGCGGCTACATCAAGTTCCTCGAGACCGACCTGCGCCATGTCTACCCCGTGGGAGAGGACCGCTCCAAGACCAAGTTCAAGGCCGGCATCGAGTACATCTCCAAGCAGATGCTCCAGCGCGGTGATGTGAGCCGTCCTCGCCAGACATTTTGGTCCCCCCTTTGCTCGACTAACACCCAGAAACACAGGCCTTTGCTCGTGCGGTCCGCGAGAACTTCCGCGACCACATCCGTCTGTCCATCCACCCCTCTGTGGGCGAGACCAAGATCCCCATCAGCCCGCTGCCGACGTCCACCTACTTCACCACCCCCTGGCACTGCTCCATCGCCTTTGGCGTCAGCGGCGCCATCGTCACCGGGCCGCGGTCCGAGTTCGAAAACGACGCCAAGTACGAGCTCGTCCACGAGGACGGCCGGCCCAGCTACTTCCGCGAGCGGAGCGACGTCTACCGGTGGGAAAAGGACGTCACCTTTGAGCCTCTGTACCCCTGCGGCGTCGTCATCCGCCCGGCCGCCGGCCCCAAGAAGCTCTCGATCCACGACGTCGACGCCCAAAGGGTCCGCGCGCTGGCCGAGGTCAACTCCCCCGTCGTCATGCGCGGCTTCTCCAAGACCAAGGACCGCGACCTGTTTGTCAACAAGTCTGACGAGTTCGGCTCCCCCTTGCCGTGGAAGTTTGGTCTCGTGCTCGAGGTCAAGGACCAGGGCGCCGACACGCGCGGGCTCAACAACGTCCTCTCGGCCGAGTGGATGCCCTTTCACTTTGACGGCCTGTTCAAGACGCACAAGGTCGCCCAAGAGGACGGGACCGAGAAGCTTCTCCCGAACCCTCCCAGGTGAGTCCGCTTCCGGAGACACAGTACCCTGCGTGTGCATGTGCGAGACATATGAGTTGATAACTGACCACGTCCACTGCAGGTTCCAGTTCTTCACGTCGGTGACGCCCTCGCCCAAAGACACGGGCTTCACCCTCTTCACGCCCTCGCGCCTCGTCTTCCAGAACCTGCCGTCCCACCTGCCCCTCGACAGGCTCTCCAAGCTCACGTGGAGCGTGTCGACCAGCTCCTTCGACTCGACCAAGATGACGGGCCTGCCGCTCGTCACACCGCACCCGGCCACCGGCGAGCCCTGCCTGCGCTACCACGAGCCGTGGCCGCAGTCCAAGACGGCCTTTGACGCGACCGAGGTGACCGTGGACGGCCTCGGCCAGCGGGAGAGCGCCGAGGTCTGCGACGTCGTCGACGCGCTGCTGCACGACCGCCGGAACACGCTGTACTTTTCCTGGGACGAGGGCGACATGCTCGTCAGCGACAACATCCTGGCCATGCACACCCGCAGCGACTTTACCGCCGGTTCTCCGAGGGAGCTGTGGCGCATCCACTTTGACTGAGCCGCTTCTGGATGAGTGGTAGACGAGTTGAAGACGAGACCAGGGTGAGTTTGTACATGATGGGGCTGGCGAAAAGTTTGGGCGTGGCTTAGGATTCCCCTCTTCGTTCTGGTTTGAACTGGCATAGAGACAGATGGGCTTCTCTAAACTGGAGTTGGTAGCGAGTCTATTCAGTCGTTTCAACTTGGCAACTCGTTCACATGTGACTATTTCCAACAGCATGCTCCCAATATCTCACTTGAGACCTTGACAACTCCTTTGGTGTAGTTATTCGCAGGCCAGCCGTTGAGGCGAGCTTTCACCGTGATACCTTACATCAACCAAACCGGACAGCCAGCCAAGCTCCTAAAGCATCTACCCATCTCGTGAACCCTATGGATACCGGTGCTTACTTTTGATGAGATCCATTACACAAGACTCTTGTATTTCAACGCTCTTTCGACAACCTTTGTCGCCCACTCACAGTTGGGCCTTGGTTTCCAGCATCCGCCGCCCCTTTTCCAGCTCCTGAACCAAGTCGTGCTGCCACACCCAGTCCATGCGCGTCGACAGGTTCCTCGCGATCCATTCCGGGTCCTCGTGCAACTCCAGCTCGTACAGGCGGCCCTGCTCGCGGCTGTCCGCCACCAGCCGCTGCGACCTCTCCATCCTGATCTTGTTGTACACCGCAAAGGCCGACTCGAGGTCCTCGCGGCCGGCCACGAGCCCCAGGAGGTTGCCGAGCACGTAGGCGTCCTCGATGGCCATGCCGGCGCCGGAGCCCTTGTGCGGCGTCGACGCGTGCGCCGCGTCGCCGAGGAGGCACACGCGGCCCTTGTAGTACGTGTGGCTCGGCGGGTGGTCGAAGAGCGCCCAGACGTCGGCCTTTTGCATCATCTGGATGATGCTGCGCGCCTGCTCGCTCCAGCCGGCAAAGTCGGCCACCATGTCCTCCTTGTCGACGGGCACGACCCAGTCGTCCGACTTCCAGTCGTCTGCGCTGCGGAACGCCACGACTAGAACACGGCGTCAGTCCATCATCATCATCAACAACAAGAACAACAAGAACAACAAGAAGAACAACCCCTTAGACATGGAGTCAGCACACACAGAAACTCACCGTTCATGGTCTGGCCCTTGGCAATCGAAAAGGTCAAAATGTGCCCGTGTCTGCCCATGTACACCTGGCTGTTCCTGGCCATGTCCTCGCCGAGCACCTCTTCCGCCTGGCACATGGGCACCAGCCCGCGGTACGCATACTTGCCCGAGAAGACGGCCCTCGACGCCGGGTCGTCCTCCCCGAGCAGCGCCGCCCTCATCCGGGACTTGATGCCGTCGCACGCCACCACCGCGTCGTGCCGCTCCGCCGTCCCGTCCTCGAACCGCAGCGTGACGCCCTCCCGGCCGTCGTCCGCGTACCCCACGGCGCGCCTGCCGAACCTCGCCACGCCCTCGGGCAGCAGCCGGACCAGCTCGTCGAGGAAGTGCGCGCGGTGGACGCTCGTCTGGCCGTCGTCGCACTCGAGGCGGTGCACCAGCGCGTTCTCGGCGCGCCGGCCGTCGCACGACTCGCCGTAGCGGAACTCGAACCACACGCGCCTGCGGTCGGCCGACTGGTTGCGCGTGGCCTGGTTCTCGAGGGCCTGGCGCACGTGCGGCGAGATGAGCGACATGGCGCGCAGGGCGTTGGGGCCGAAGGACACGCCGGCGCCGATCTCGCCGAACCGCGGGGCCGCTTCGTAGAGCGTCGCGGGGACGCCGACGAGGAGGAGTTGCAGCGTCAGCGTGAGGCCGGCGATGCCGCCGCCCACGACGCCGATGGTGAAGGGTTTGTGTGGCGGGCGGGTGAACTCTGGCGGGGGGGGCATCGTTTGCCGTGATGGGTGTGTTTGAAGTCGTCCTTTTGGAGGTGAGATACGGAGAGCTGTGGGACAGATTACAAGCTGTAGGAGAAAAAGTTCAGATGATGTTTGAAGCGGTCATGTCAGGATTCCGTGCGCTCGTGACACAAGACGGAGGAGGGACTGGGAGAGGTTGGCCGTGAGCCATCTACAGCTTCTACGCTCTGGCCTGTGGTCGCCCATGGGGACAGACACTGGGATAAATGCAGTCGTACGTGTCGTACAAGGTTGTGTCTGATGCGTTCAAGCCGGAGAGTTTGGCGAGTAAACGTTGGCCCAACCTGCGGCCCAGCCGTGACCGGTCGTCACACACCGGAAACTTGCAGCATCGTTACCAGTGTCCCGTTGTGTCCAGACCAAGGTGCCACGGCTACTCGGAAGCTCCATGACGTCCTTGGTGATGGACCCGTGAATCATCATGTTGCTATATCGGCTGCCAGCGTCTGCGGTCCACCAACAACCGAGCCTCACGACGGAGCTGGCGTCGATCCTTCTCCGGGAGAGCGTTCCTGCATACAAACGAGCCTCTGTTACCTCCCCGGCCTTGGTTCACGTAGTTATCCTGCCCTCGGGTTGCGGGCTGCCTGCATGATGCAGCTCGGATTCGGCAACGGGCACATGGAGCAGCCGGCTGGATGGCTTCACCCAGTAGCCGACGACGTTTTCGGATGACGGGCCGCCTTGACCCCGGATTTACATATCCGCAGAGGGGCGAGCGGGAGGAGAAAAGGGAGCACATCCCAGATTGCCTTTTCCAAGAGTCATTGCGAAACTTCCATCTGAGCATGTGGCTGTAGATGGTGGCCAGTCCTGGCTTTGCCATTGGACATGTGGCACCAGTGGGCTGTCGTCCTAGGCACGCGAGAGTCTCGATAGTCTGCTCACACGAGCATGGCCATCAGGCTATTGCACCAACGATCTGACATCTAGATGTCTTGGTGTTACTGATGGCAAGATGGCAACCCTCTTCTTTGGCGTAGCAGTCGTCATAGCAATGGTTGCAGAGACATACATAAGGGCGCCATGAGAGCATCTTATTCATGAAACGATGGCTCTTCTCTCTCGACAGACTCAACAGCAAAACTCCGTCGGCGGCCGGGCTCACAAACAACTGCCACAACTCCATCAGGAAAAGGTCCAATGTCCGAGTAGACCCTGTCCGTCTCAACCTCGCGCAGTCGTCACAACCATGCCGGCCAAGCCAAGCTTTGTCTTCATCCCCGGCGCCTGGCACTGCACAACCACATTCCGACCCGTCACCTCGCGTCTCGAGGCCCTCGGCTACCGTACCCAGTGCGTCCAGCTGCCCTCCTTTGGCGCAGACCCGCCGCTCGCCGACTTCCGACCCGACGTCGCCGCCGCCCGGGAGGCAATCGAGCGCGCCGCGGATCGCGGGGACGACGTGGTGCTGTTCATGCACAGCTACGGCGGCCTCGTCGGCTGCGAGGCGTGCCGGGACCTCGACAGGACGACCCGCCGCGCCGCGGGCAGAGCCGGGGGTGTGATCCGACTGGTCTTTTGCGCCGCCTTCATGGCGCCCGAAGGTTAGACTTTTTCATGATTTAAGGAATCCATCATCCGAGTTGCGTCTCGAGAGAGAGACAGAGGAGCATAAGCTTACCTTGGGGTTCGCAAGGAACCTCGCTTTCTGATCTGTTCCGAGGACAGGCGATGCCTTGGTTCGTGGTATCGGACGACAACATGGTTGTAAACCCTACCAACCCGCAAGACATCTTCTACAACGACTTTGAGCAAGACGCGGCCCGGGAGGCTGTGCTGCGTCTAAAATGCCACAGCTACCGGACCTTCTTCAGCAAGGTGACGTACGCCGCGTGGCGAGACGTGCCGGTAACCTACATCGTCTGCGAGCGGGATCACGCGGTTCCCGCGGTTGCGCAGGAGCTCATGATTGCGGGCTCCGGGGTCGACGTTGTAGTCGAGCGTATGGATGCCGGACACTCGCCTTTTATGAACAAGCCGGACCTTGTCACCCAGGTCCTGAGACGGTCTGCCGGTGAAATCAACTGATGGCGTGGCATCAGCTACATCGAGTCATGAAAACGGTAATGTTAGTCATGTAATAATGTATTTAATCTGCTCTTTTCCGTACCAACACCCTGAAGCTGTTCTCTTAAAGACGGCTTTGGGTTGCTGCTGGGCCAAAGCACTCAGTGTCGTGCTTTGTACGTGCTGCCTTTTCCTTCAGAAATGGAATAATCCTACCCGGTGTTGATGATCTGTCTTGACGTTTCCAGCCAGCCATCCTCGATGCTAGCTAGCATTGATCCTTCATATTAACGTTGCCAAAATTCTGCAAGTAATAGTTACCTCACAGACAGACTCATGGCAATATCCAAACCGTGGCCAAGAAGACTATTTAGCTTTGACTTCAACACCCTAGAGAGTTTGGGTAACACGGCTTCCGAGTCATGAACGTAAAACATGACTGGCTGCTAACTCAATGATTCTAATAAGACTATAAGACAAACCAGTAACCGTACGTACACCTTGCCAGACAAGAATCCGCCGTATCTTCTCACTGCAAACGTGGTCTTCTAGACAGTGCCCTGCATAAACAAGCTCCCATACATGAGTCAATACCTCGTCATCATCACTTACGCTGCTCGTACATCTAATCAACACGGAGGCTCGAGCATTGCTCCGGTATCCGACATGAGCATCTCCTCCGCGTACCCCATGTGCGCCATGCTGGCATCCATGGTCGGGAAGAAGGGCATATCGTGACTGTACGAGTCGAAGAGCAGCGTCCTGGGCGAGAGCGACATCAGCATGTCCGTCGACGGCGTCAACGCCTGCGCCGCGTTCTGCCCTCTGCCAACCTCGCCGCCGCCGCCGCCGCCGACGTGCTGCCCGTCGACGCTCCCCGCCGCCGCGGACACGCTCTGGTCCAGACTGCTCCCGTCCCCGGCATCCGACATGCTGTGTAACCGCGGAACGAAACTCGGCACGTCTCGGTGAGATGCGCTAGTAGTAGAGCCGAACCTCGCGGCGTCCGACGACGACGACGACGACGATGACGTGCGGTGCGGGCCCTCGTGGACGCTGCCAAACAGCTCGCCGACGAGGGCGCCCTGGCACTCCATCTTCTTCTGGGCGCGGTTCTCCGCGTACAGGGCGCAGGCGCCCTGGAGGTACTCGACGATGGCGAGGTCCCTGCTCGCGACGCGGTCGTACTGGCTGAACTTGCTCAGCAGCGCCTGCGCGACCTCGAGGTTCTTGCCGAGGGGGAACGTGGCGTCCAGGTCGCCGAAGACGGCCAGGCCCAGCACCATGGCGGACACGAAGACGGAGTTGATGATGAAGGGGTGCCGCTTCGACACGTTGGTGTCGGTGACGAGGCCCGACAGCAGGTCGACGGTGCGCATCGCCGAGTCGACGCAGGCGTGCACGAGGAGCCGCTCCGAGGGCGACGACACGGGCGGCTCGTCGCCGCAGGACCGCCCCGTCGCCGCCTGGGACCTCGCGACGAGCCGCGAGACGTGGTCGATGAGGAAGGGCCGCGAGAGCAGCATGATGCTCCAGTAGTACGCCTCCTTCATGTGGTACAGCGCAATGTTTGGATACCTCTCGCCGTCGTCGCCCGCCATGTGCGAGCCGGGCTTCATGCCGTCCGCGGACAGGCCGTCGGCGAACCTAGCCGCCCACCTGCGCAGCTGCTCGCTGATGCGCTCCAGCGTGTCCGGGGTGACCATGCGCCTGGCGTAGACGTCGGTGAGGATGGACTCGAAGATGTGGCAGAGGTCCAGGGACGCCGAGTAGCCGCCGCCGCCGCCGCCGCCGCCGCCCGCAGCCGCCGAAGCCGCCGAATAGCCGCCACCGCCCGCCGCCGAAGCCGCCGAAGCCGCCGAAGCCGCCGCCGCCGCGGGCGACGTGTCCCTCGTTTCCAGCGTCGCGAGCGGGCGGCCGAGCGACGCGCCGAGGAAGAGGTCCAGCACGCGGAGGGCCTTCCACAACCTGTCGCGGGCGTCCTGCTCCGGGGCGGCGAAGAGCGACTCGGCGTCGTCGCGGCGGTGGATGCCCAGAGCGTAGGCGGCGCGGACGGCGACGCCGAGGTGCATAAAGGCCGAGTTGCGCCTCGAGGCGCCCAGCAGGTAGACGGTGACGAGCACGTAGCTGCGGACCGTGTTGTACGTCGGGTTCTCCATGGCGAAGACGACGGCCAGGAAGCGGCCGTAGTTGAAGTAGCGCTCGGCGGCGGCGTCGCGGTCGTCCGGGCACCGCTGGGCGCCGATGCCGAGCACGAGGTAGAAGATGCAGTTCGCGGCGTCCTCGTCGAGGCTCGTCGCGTCGCCGCGGAGCCACTTCTCCAGGTCGGCGAGCAAGCCGGCCTCGTCAAACGTCTCGAGGATGCAGTTGGTCGCGCGCAGGTACCAGCGGAGCAGGTAGCGGGCCTCGTCGGCGCCCGGCTTGGGCGGTATGTCGGCCGGGTCCGTGACGATCCACCTCGGGCGGCCCTCGGGCGTGGCCTCGACCATGACGTGGCGCAGGGGGTCGTCGGTGAAGAGGCACGAGCCGATGCGGTCGCGGACGAGGCGGCGGATGACCTTGAGGAACGCCAGGTTGGCCGCGTCGCCGATGAACATGAAGCGGCCGCGTCCGTCGCCGATGAGCCGCGAGAGCTGCGGCACGGCGGTGCCCGGCGAGACGTGGCAGGCGTGCGAGGACGACGACGGCCGTCGCTGGTGCTCGTGCTGGTGCTGGTGCTGGTGCTCGTGATGATGACCTGGTGACACGACAGAGCCGTGGAACGAGGCCGTCGAAGCGTACGGGTGAAAGAGATGCCGGCCGGGAGGACTCCCAGCAGGCGGCAGGAAGCTATTCGGGGTCCTGATGGACGACAACGACGAGGACGACGAGGACGAGTTCTCGGCAGGATAAGCCGTCAGAGGACCGGGACCGGTGAAGACGCAGTCTGCCTCGACGCGGCGTATCACGCATCGTCTACACGGCTGCTGGCCGTCGCAGCGTTCCTTTCGCCGTTTGCAGTTCCCGCAGGCCTTGACGCATCTGCGGCGGTCGCTGAGGCGCACCCTCTTTGTGGGCATGATGAAGGCTGCGATGCGATGCGTTGCTTGTGTTGCGTCTCGTCACACCTCACCTCGCCGCGCCTCATACCTCTGGGCTGAGGCTCTGGCTCGAATTGAGGGGTTCCCGCTGACGCGGCCCAAGCAGCTTCAGCTTTGCGTTTCTGCGGAGAAAGGCTGTGCTCTGCCATCCAGGGTTATCCCGGGTATGGATACTATGTCGTAGTCTTCCCCAGATTTTATGTTTCCCCTGACGGAGTATTCGGGCGGCAGGGGATCCAAGGGCAGAGAAGAGATCGAGTCACGATGGAGAAGAAGGACGGGCAGTAGTTTAGCCATGCTTGGCAGAGATGGGGCCAATGACGGGTTCTTGTTGTTCTCTTGCATGTGTAATCGTAATTAATAGTTGTCACTCCATGGACATCTCTTTCGACCCTGGGAGGGATCTAGGCCGCATTAATACTCACCCAGGCGGCAGAGCTGCACAATGACCGTCACATACGCCTCATGTTGTCTGATGTCCGCTCAGAGAGTGTTGAGATATCTCATGGGCATCCCTCGAGGCATTTTGCAAACGTGAGGCATTTCTGCCAATGTGTGACCCATTCTCAGAGCCGAGAAGCCGGGCAACAATGGGTCTGCATCTCGACATGGCAGCGTCTCCGTGACGAAACGATCCATCTGCCTCTCCCTCTCCTCCCCGCGTTTTCGGGCATTATAGAGTCAGCAGGGACCGAATCCTAGGCGGTCAAGTCCCTTCATCGACGTGTCTATGAGTCCGTGATTCTGAAGATGGCCATGACTTGTCCAAGACCTCTATACCCTTCCTGGTCCCGTCCAATGTCCAACGACTCTCGTGTCGAGTCCGTCTTGGCGAGTCCCCCATCCGACACGACATCAAGCCAAACAGCCCTCATCCGACAAGGCGATCAAACATGGGGACGGACCAACCCGCCGACTTGTCGAGTCCGAGCACGCCCACCGCTGCCTCCCACTGTCCACACGCTCCGCTGGGGCCCAAAACCCTGGTTCCGATGGCTTCGGAAGCCGGGTTCACCGGGCCATTCCAGATGCCGCTCTGAAGCGCTGTTTCTCTCTCTTTGAGTCCTTGTACGTAGCAATTATGCATATTCTCTTCGGGGCATTCGTGACGCCTCGACACATACCCGATGCGGGTCTGACGTTGGAGTGGTTGGTCTTTGTCACGCTAGCTGCTCACGAATCGCATGGACGAGTCGACCGCGGGTGGTGTGATGCCCGGAAATGAAAGTCGGTAACCTTTTGACTGTCTATCGAGATGGTGGGAGGCTTCTCCCCCCACGTGGTGGCAGCAAGAAGATGCGATGGCGGTTGTGGCCATGTCCTTGACTCTTGAGAGCGAATATCAGTCACTTGGATTGCCAGCATCACCACGAGCACCATATACACTTTGCCTAGCCTGAATTGCATTCCCGGCAAAGCTGCACTCAGTAACGCCTTGGATCTGGCAAAATGTCGGAAACGCCGTACTCTGCTGTTGACGAGACGAGGCGCATCTTGGACCTCGTCCTCGGCACAGTCAACTTGCCCGCTGAAGCCGAAAGAAGAGCCAGGAGTGTGCAGTTCACTGCAACCCGCGACACACCCTACTTCCCCATCCCGTTCAAAGAGACGGAACTGGCGTCTGCGCTCAAGGCCATCGAGGGCGGCATCGCCAGCGCACTGGCGGCAACAAGAGACGGATAGAACGTGCCACCAAAGATCAACGTCGGCTTGGATAAGAGCACCGCCTTCTTGATTCAGGCTTACCTGGCGACGGTTGGCGGGTTTGGCAAGCTGGATCCAGAGGTCAAAAGCTTGCTGAAGGGTACGACACAACTCGCTCCGGAACCACGACTCGGCCCAGCTTGTCCCGTCGAGAAACTTACCCTCTCTCTCTCTCACACACACAGATACGGACCTGCTCCGAGCGCAGTCGGATCCTTACCGGCGCATGTCGGCGAACCTATACGAGACCAAGAGGCCGCGCGAGTACTACCACATCCACGGATCGCTCGAAGCCTCGACGACGCTTCGCATGCTCGGGCTTGAGCCCTTCAGACCGGACCTCAAGGACCATGACTCCATCGTCGAGGCCATCGAGTCCCGCGTGAGGCAGTTCACGGTGGAGGAGCTTGAGGCGATGAACGCAGCACATGGACAGGCCGGCGTCCCTGCGTTGAAGCACGAAGCCTTTCTTTGCACGCCTCACGTAAGTCACGGCAGCAACTCACGACACTCACGACACTCACGACACTCTGGCGGAGCTCGCCCGAGAGCGCGGCAGGGGTATCGTGTACGTCAGCGAGAACTGCTTCGGGCACCGCGGCGAATGGAGCGCGCGGCCCGGGTGGCAGCAGCAGATTGCCGACTGTGTAAGTCGGACTCTTTCTACTACAACTACCACTAGAAATTGCCGTTTACCTTTGCTGGATGTTGACAGACACACCAGGTCAGCGGCGTGGCGTGGGAACAGGGCCGGTTCATGGGTCTCGACGAGCCCGTCGTGCCCCCGTTCCCCATGTCCGACTACGGCACGGGCTGCCTGGGCGCCGTCGCAGCTGGGACTTTGGGCCCCGAGGAGGACTACCTGGTCGAGGTGCCGTGAATGGTTACACGTAGATCTGGATGCTGGGTGAATATACTGCCGGTAGATTGTGGTTGCACAGCAGCAGCTACGGAGAATATACGTCGTCGTCGCAAGCTACAGCTCATGTGCTTCCTTGTCCTCCTCGTGCTATCAGTGCTGCTCAGCAAGTAGACCGTGAGACAGACAGTTATTCCAGTGGCTCAGAAACATCTGTCAGTCTACCTCGACCGTCCAGGTTGACCATGTCCATGATGTCTCCCAAAGGCCCAGGGACCCAGGGACCCAGGGAGGCTCATGCGACCTCTGGCAGCTGTTCCTCATCCCATGTCCATTGTCGGATAAAGTCTAGGTCGCTGCCGACAGTCGCCCCGTATCCGAAAAAGAGGCCAGTGGATCTTGTTCAAGCATACCCCGGAACCGGGATGGATTCGGCGGCCGTTGCCCGATGGAAATTCTGCCCAGAAGGCCAGAGGCCAGAGGCCAGAGAGCACGTGCAAATTACAAAGCACTTGGTTCAGTTGGCAAGGGGAATACGGATACGTGTTGGCGTCGGCGTCGTTGGAATGGGATAATGGGTCCCGCCTCCACCGGGACAAAGAAGACGACGACGACGACTGCGGCCTCGGTCACGTCTTCATTCTCATACAACAACTACACGCTCACATCGAACGTCCAACACACGGTAATATACTCAACATTACTCACAATGGGTTCGTTACAGAACGGCGGCGACGGCCAGCACGAGGGCCTGGGCCAGGACTTCACCAAGCGAGTCATTGCCTCGATGAGCGACGAGACGAACCCCAGGCTGCGCCAGGTCCTGGCGTCGCTCATCCAGCACGTCCACGACTTTGCGCGCGAGGTCGACCTGACGACGGACGAGTGGCTGGCGGGCGTGCAGATGATCAACTGGGCCGGCCAGATGAGCGACGACCGCCGCAACGAGGGCCAGCTGCTGTGCGACGTCATCGGACTGGAATCGTGAGCCCGCCACACCACCCGCACCTGCAACCCTTGATTTTTCTTTCCATGGTAAGCCAGCCAGCTGACGGCGCAAATCTTGAAAAAAAAAATCCAGGCTGGTAGACGACATCACCAATAGGGTGGCCGTCAAGAACGGCAACCCCGGCACGGCGACGGCCATCCTCGGTCCGTTTTGGCGGGCCGACACGCCCACCCGCGATAACGGCGGCAGCATCGTCCTCGAGTGCCCGGACGACGGCGAGGTGGCCTTCATGTACGGCCAGGTCACGGACTCCAACACGGGGGAGCCCGTGGCGAAGGCGTCGGTTGACGTGTGGCAGGCCTCGACCAACGGTGAGAATTGACGTCGACAACTCAACTCGTGGAGTTGTGAAATGTCCCCCGTTTTGCTAATCGGCCACAGGCTTGTACGAGCAGCAGGACGCTGACCAGCCGGAGCACAACCTGCGCGGCAAGTTCTTCACCGACGACGAGGGTCGTTATGGGTTCTACTGCTTACGACCGACGCCGTATCCTGTGAGTTTGAACCTGGTTGAACCGATGGGATTTGTCTTCTTGCTGACTGGTGTCCGAGGTCCCCGACGACGGCCCGGCAGGGAAACTCCTGAGCCTGCTGCACCGCCATCCGTACAGACCTGCCCACATCCACCTCATTGTGGGAGACTCGGTTCCGAACTCGGTTTGTCGACACGTTGCTGACTCTACCTACTCCCAGGTCCAATCCCAGGGTTTCAAGCCCGTCACGACACAAATCTTTGACGAAAAGTCCAAGTACCTCGACGACGACTCCGTGTTTGCGGTAAAGGACGCTCTCACCGTGAGCTTCACCGAGAGGACAGGCGACGCCAAGGCCGGCCTGGAGCTGCAGTACAACATCCAGCTGGCGCCTTTGCACTAAGACCTCGGGCAGTAAGACGGACTCGCAGACTGGTAGTTGAGTGAGGGGTTACGACTGCGGTTGCGGTTGCGGTATGCGTGTTGGGGAGGAGTTCATCTTGGGAGTGAACGCACGAGGCATGTAAACACAAAACTGACATGACTTGTTCTCGAGTCCACAATTCTGGAGTTTCAAGGCCGAGTCTAAGCATATCCAAGGTATAAACAGGAAATAAAAAGATTGCCATACCAAATCAGGGTATCTAGCTGTGAATAACAAGTTCCCAAACGCCCGCACCAAAACTCAACCACCACATCCTCCCACACCAACTCTTTGCCCAGCACCAGCTTGTCCAGCATCAGCATGTAAGCTTCTTCGGTCCCGGAATCTGGTAGTCCTGGTGGTTGTTATCCGGCATGCCGAGATGGTTGTAAATATCGACCAAGATGCCGCCGTCGTCAGCCTTGTACGTGCCCGGAAACGTCGCAAAATGGCTTCCGGTGCTCGAACCCCCGCCAGTCACTCGAATCCTGTCACAAGCGGTCAGATCATCCTCGGTCAAAAAAAAACCAGTTCGCGGACATGACGGCAACGTACTGCGCGCACTCCATGTAGAACTGGGCCTTGCCGTGCTCGTTGGCCTCGTGGAGCGCGAGGATTTCGACGCGCATGAGATACTGCCCGTCCCTGACGCACTCGGGCATCCGAAAGTACCACCAGCCGCCGCGGCCCGGCTCCCGCAGCACGTCGACGGCCCAGTGCGTCTGGTTGTAGCCGAACTCGGATATCTTGAACCACCTGGTCGAGCCGTCGGGCACCGCGTTGACGGCGTCGTCGACCCTGGCGAGGTACACCTGGATCGGGCCTTTACAGCGCGTGTGAGTGTCACGAATGTCCATACCCTGGGTGCTCATAACACGACAGAGTGAATAATACCTTTGTGACTGTCCGCAATCGGCTGCTCCGGGTCGTTTGGCGGCGGCGTTTCCTGCACCCAGTGGCCCCACCACGCGCCGACGGAGGCGCCCGCCGGGACGGTGATGATGCTCGAGTCCTTGTGGGCGATGTGCTTGTTGCACGAGAAGTGGGCGTCGTCGACGTCCGTGATGGGGTCCGTCGAGTCGGGCGCGCGCACGCCCTTGAGGTAGCCCTGGGGCTTGCCGTTGACGGAGATTTGCTGCATCACAGAGTGCGCGCCGGCGCCCACCGCGAGGGTGACGAGTGCGGAGAGGAACTTCATCATGGGCGGACGATGGGCGGACGATGTGTTCAAGACTTACGACTTCTGGCTGTGTCGTCTAAGCAGATGATCCCAAGAAGCCCCTTCGACGAGACATCGACGCAGCACTTATATACGCACAACACCCTTTCCCCTGGATGGCATGCTCGCATCCACAAGACTGATCTTTCCCATCGCCACAGGCTGCTTTGTTTCGTTTCAAGTGTTTAGCGGATGGGGGCCCAGGGCGGCAGAGAAAGGCGACATGAAGATGCCTCGGCGACAAACAAAAACTGGACCGTCCAGCCAGCCAGCCAGCCCCCCCCAAGAAGCACCCTTTCCTCAGCGCTGTTGCGTTTAGCTGACTGGCATTCTTGGTGGTTCTTGGCCGACGCTGACCTCTGCTCTCTCGTTGGCGCGCGGTTGGTGCTAACTATTACGTGGTAATTCTTTGTGTGTGTGTGTGGGTGGAAAAGTCCACCCATTCCAATGCCCCCTGCGTCGCCAAGATGCTTAACGTCAGGGCCGCTGCACCGCCCATTCGCCGTGGCGGCGAGGAAGCGGATTCTCGGGGGCTGCTGTGTGTACGTACGACACGAGCAAATGAACCCCTCGCCAAGTCTTTGAACTTGGGGTCTGCTGATGGCAGTGTTTGTATCTTCATCCTTGTTGGCGTAGCCGGGTACTAATTACTGTTGGTTATACAGAGTTGGCGTAGCCGGGTACTAATTACTGTTGGTTATACAGAGTTGGTGTAGCTGAGTACTGTTGGTTATACAGAATCGGCTGTCCTCGGTCAAGAATGCTGTTTGGAAGCTCTGTAGTTGTGGTTTGCTCATCGACAGCGTTCCACTGCACACCGCTTGGCCTGAGAGGTCTGTTGGCGCACGTCTTTACTGTTGGACCAGAGTTAGTCCAGTGCGTGAGGGATCTGACTCGCGCAGAATGTGAATCAGACACTGGCTCACGGTTCGACCTGAAGTGAACCCCATCTCTCAGTGACACGATTAGACGAACTCGGGAAATCACAGATTTACTCGTTAAAGAAGGGATATCGCAGGTTTATTCGTTAAAGAAGGGATATCTTGGTTCGTAAAGATGGAAATCATAGTCACTATATACCAAACGCTCAGCGGTGGCGAGGAGCAGTCAACACCCCCGTCTCTACAACCGCCACGCATTACATGTACGTTATACATTAAATACGGCCAGAGTGCCGGCCGGCCTCTCTACCAGGTCTCTCTACCACGACGAGGGACCGATAAAGGACCCGTCGTCGGGGAGCACCTTTGTGACGGCACCGTCGCTGTCGAGGTTGTTGAAGGGCACCGTGTTGCCCCACCAGTCGGGGAACTGCGTGTTGGACAGACCGAGGGCAAGGCCGGAGACGACGATGCAGAGAGCGGTTCCGATATCGAGGGCGCCGGAGAGGACGTAGTTGTAACGCGCTGAAGACGGACTGTTAGCTCTCTGTCACAAGCACGACGAAAACAAAAAAGGAGCAAAGACTTACTCCACCAGCCAAAGAAGCGGCCGCGAATCCACCAGTTAAAGATGAGGCCGACGATAACCCACTGTCCCAGCCACCAGGTCGTCGCCGGCGGGATCATGCCGGCGGCGCCAAAGATGGCCGGGAAGAAGACGTAGCGCAGGATGCTGCGAGGGTAGCGGCGGGCGAGGAAATACTGGACGACGGGGCACGCGAAGCCGATGAGCCAGAACCAGTTGACCCACGAGTACAGCTGGCCGGCGCCGAACATCCTCCTGGGCCCGATGACGCCCCAGATGACGCTGGCGTTGTAAAAGGTCCGGGCCTGCGGGCACGTCAGCCCCTGGGCCTGGGTGGGCGTGCAGATGCCCTCGATGTTGCCGCGCAAGAAGTTGTAGGCGGCGATCTGGACGACGGACAGCCAGACGACGGCAGAGGTCTGGGCGGCGAACATGGTGCGCGGCGGGATCTTCATGTAGTGGCCGACCTTCATGTCCTGGACGTACTGCAGGCCGTTGTAGCAGAGCATGTAGCCCCACGACTTGAAGAGCATCATGGCGACGGGGCGGCCGGGCGTCATGTAGCCGACAATCATCTCCGTCACGACGTTGAGCCCCGTCTGCTGGTTCGTGACGGCCTGGATGATGCCGACGGGCAGGATGAAAAAGGCCCCGATGAGGATGCAGATGAGGTACGCCCACCACGTGAGGTGCGTCTGCCACACCTGCGAGGCCACCATGCCGAAGACGAAGCTGACGGCGAACATGGCGAGGAACCACCACTCGGGCGCCTCCTTGTACTTGCGCATGAGACGGAGGTGCACGTCGGCCTCCTCGTGCTTGGCCGAGCGCGTGCGGTCGACAATGTCGCCGCCGTAAAAGAGGGCCACGTGCGTGAGCGTGGCGACGAGCCCGGCGAAGCCCATGCCGTAGCTCAGCGAAAAGGCCGGCCCGAGGATCAGCGGCGAGTACTGCTCGTAGGCCGTCTCGTTGAAGGTGAAGTCGGGCGTGAGGATGCGGCTCGTGTTGTACGCCTTTGCGTAGTGGTCAAAGTTGGAGTTTGCGCTGATGGGCAGGTAGCGGTAGAACTCGGGGCCGCCCCAGGCGAGGCCGATGCAGCCCAGCATCATGATGACGATGCCGGCGCCGACGTTGGCAATGGCAAAGGCCGGAGTCTGCAGCGGCGAGAACAGGTACCCGGAGATGACGCTCCAGTCGAACGAGATGGGCAGCAGGCCGAGGCCCGTCTGGCCGCCAAAGACCTGGTTCACGACGACGTTCTGCGGCGCGATCCAGCAGACAAAGGTGAAGATCTGGAGGAACTGGGCAATGACCTCGGGGACCCATTCCCACGCAAAGGTGGCGGCGGCCACGACGAGGAAGAACTTGTAGCGGCCGATGCGCCAGCCGTTGGTGAGGGCCGGGTCCGACGACGAGTGGTCGTGGAGCGAGTGCATGACGGTCGTCGTGATGAGCGTCGCCGGCCACACCATGGCCGCGGGCCACACGAGGTAGCGCCGCAGGATGCCGGCGATGCCGAGGCCCATGGCCTGCGTCGAGATGATGAGCAGCACCTGGAAGCCCCAGCCGAAGAACTGGTCGTAGAAGAGCTCCTGCGCGAGGAGTATGTCGATGGCGTAGCTGGCCGCGGACCCGGCCGCCGTCATCATGGTGATGACGGTGTGCTCCTTGACGTTGAACGGCCCCGGGTTCAGCCGGAGCTGCCGCCCGAACAGCCCGAAGCTCACGTCGGGCATGACCTTGGCCCAGTACACCCCGGCCGGGTACGAGATCAGCTGGACGACGGTCGACGTGATGGTGATGGGCGACCGCCGGAGGCCGAGGAGGATGTTGCAGGCGGCCACGATGGTGCACATGACGGCGCCGATGGCCCACGCCCGGATCGTGTTGACGGGCAGGTCGGGGTCGTCAAACGGTTGCACCTGTGGACGCTGGTCAGAACTCTTACGGCCTTGTTCACTTGACTCTGACTCTGGCTCTGACTCTGGCTTCTACTGCCAACAAGAGAGAGAGAGAGAGAGAGAGAGACTCACCGAGGCGCGGACTTCGGGGTAGGGCGAGTCCTCGTGGAGAGCGGCCTCGACGGCCTTTTCCTTCTCAATGTCGCCGCTGGCGACGGCATTGTCGGCGGCTTCGAGCTTGTCAATCTCGAGGAAGGGATCCCACTTGTGGAGCTTCTTGAACTTCTTGAGCTCGGCCTCTGGGTTGATGGGCTCGCCGTCGAGACCGGTCGCCACGGCGTCGACCACAATGGGCCGGTCCGAGACCTTTCCTCTCCACTTGCTGAAAGCCATGGCCTGGCCTGGTGGTGTATGACTCTGTGCCTGTCTCGTCGAGTTGCGGCCCAGGGTTGGCGTGTCGTGTGTTGGTCGTGGTCGTGGTCGTGGTCCGGTGGAGTTGCTGGGAACGGACTGGGACCCAGACTGAGTGAGTTCCTCGGGAGAAACAGAAACTCAAAGGGGGAGGGGGACGTCGACCTCGACAAGCTGAAGAAGCAGAGAGTCAAGGAGACCGTCCATCGAGGGATGGCGCGTCGAGTCGTATTTAGATTTCGACGGAAGCTTCCCACGACTCGCCGTGCCACCACCACAACACGTACACCCACATCCGTCCATCTCCGTTGCCATCCCGAGAGCACTCTCCATACCCATATCGGCGGTCAGTGGGCCACGAGATAAGTGACCTGCCTAATGGAGTCGATCCAGGGCGAAGCGGGCCACCCTCACCCTGGCCGAGCATCGGGCGATACGAATGGATACATACCATGTATGTGCTTCCTTTAGGTCTGCAAGATGTGGTCGGTGGCCAGGTCTCTACAGTACGTATCCCACGTAGACATCGCAGGCGAATGCGTCCGAAAGCTTGATCCAACCTGGCTCGAGCCGGTGTTCGGTTCGTCGCTGGGCCTGGCCTGACAGACTGGCAGACGATCGCACCGACGTGACTGGTGGGCAAGGTTGCCCCTGGCCATCGTCAATCATTGACTCTTGAGGCGCGTCTTCTCCAAAACTTGTACAGCACCCGTGTAATCGTACGCAGTAGTTACTATGAGCTTGTGTCTCTCTCGCCACCGTCCAGCAGGACCAGCAGCATGTCTCGCGTGGAGTGTCTTTGCCAAAGTGCGGTAGCATCGCGCAGCTCGATAGGAAGTCGCGGCATCGCGTCGCGACATGCAGAGCAGCTCTAGCCCGTCAAAAGGACCACCAGGTTGGTTCTATCCGGAGACGGACCGTCTGGGATGTGGCATGGTGGTGTTCTGGGGGTGTCCCTTCTCCACCTCCAGATAGGACGGGATGGGATGTTGACTGGAGGATATTACGGTGTGTTACGGACACCTACCAAGCAGTATAACCTGAGCGGTGCGATTCCGGAGACTAAGTACCATACACTGACAGCAGTCAAGAGGAGAAACACGGTGACATGAAGGAGGGTTAGCCCAGCGCAACGGGCCCTGGTCGAGGCCGTCTCATAGACTGATGATAAGACCAACCATGCACCGAGGATGCCATCACTCCCAAGACTGAACAGAAAGGCGTACAGATGCCACAGTCTGTCCAAACATACATACTTGCGGCGTAGACAGCTCGCTCGCACGTCATCGTCAGCTTCAGCCGCTTACACCACGCTCCCGATCGCCAAGCAGACAGCCCGTCCGCCAAGACTGACGAACAGCACGGGATGGCAGCCAAGATCACACAAGCATCACCAAGCAAAACACCAAGACGGGCGGGTGCGGCCAAGGTCGGGGAATAACGTACGGAGTCAAAGGAGCACAGAACTCACCACACCACATCAAGACCCAGGCCATCGACACCAAGACCAAAGAGAGAGTGTGGCCGAGGCAGGGAATACCGCAATGGGAGGGCGCCCGGGACCTGCCCGTCGCCACAGCGCGAACAAAAAGTCACGCAGCACGGAGCAGGGGAGGAGGTCGGTGGATCTGCCGCGTGCAAAGGGACCTTGGGAATCATGGGGACGCCCCTGTCTAGCCTGGTTGTCTCCGAGAGACTGACCGAATGCGATCCCTGCAGACACACGCCAGAGAGTGCTCGAGTGCGACCAGCGTCGGCCACGACGACAGGGGGATGCCTCCGGCAACTGCTCGGGAACGAGGTCGGAAAATGCGGCATGGGGACGCTCCGTACAACTCGGATCAAGTCCGCTGGTCCAAGAGCCAATGGCGAGGTCGAATCGCCTCCATGATTGTCAAGCCAATGACACAAATCCCAACCAACCGACTTCAAAAAGTTCCTCGCCTCCTCCACTTTGGTCCCACGAGATACCGCTGTCGGGTGTGATACTCAGCAGACGTCCCGTACTCGGAGGCGCGCGCGCTATTCATTAATTACATACATTAGCACGGATAGTCTTGACAGTAAGGCGAGGGCCACAGACATGATGCCTGCGACCTCGATCCGAGTTGCTGGACAAGCGTGGGTGGGTGGGTGGTGTTCATCCGACGCCCTGGCGCTTCCTCCAAGGCGCCTTGCATTTCCAAGCATTCAAACGGTCCCTGTCACGAGGACATCAACACGGTTACCAAGTATACCTTACTGTAGCTTGATTTTTACAGAAACTGTAAGCGGTTCTCCGGTCTGTTGCCACACTGACACTGACTCGGCAGCCAACCTCGGCATCCCCCTTGGTTGCAACGCAACGCAACTTGAGAACCCAACGGCACGTCCGAGTCCCGACGAGCCTCGGGTCGCTGCCTTTCGACGGAGCAGAGCGAGACGGACGCCGCCGGTTCTCTCTTTTCATCTCTCCGCAGTAAGCATTAAGGTTATCCTATCTTCGTCCCCGTACCCTCCAGCAAGAGATTCTCGTACGTAAAACTCTTCGTTTCCCCAGGTCCACCGAGACGACGGCGGCCTCTTAGTAGTATTACCGTGTACTGTCAGGATAGGATGGCACGGTGTCACATGTGCACCACCCGCGTTTAGAGCGGCGGTAAAACTGGGAACTCATGAGCTTGATCAGGCAGCTCCTCTGATCCGGGCTTCGTACAGATTCAGCTGAAGAGTGACATCCATTCCGAGCCTGTGGGTTAGCCTTGTGGACCGTCTGCAGATGTGAGGTTGTTGTCGTTGATGTTGTCCTGGTCGTGGATACCTCGGAACGCCTCGGTCTTGATAGCAAGCGCTTCCTAATTGGTCTCATTGGGGAACCATGGCGCAAAAGGTGTTGCCGTATCATCGTATGCGTTGCCTGCCGTCGATTCGGCCGTTTGTTCCCGTAATCTTGGCTCTCCGGTCGTGTCAATGCACCTCGCAAGCACAACCCTGACTCGGTTGCCATCGAACCGACGCCAGCGCCCCCAACAGGTATTTGCGGGGAGCTCCAACACTGAGCTTCTTTTTTGGGAACCAACGGCGTTAGTCCGGCGGATTCTGTTCGTCGAATGAGATCTCTGGTGTTGATTATTACAGGATTGGTACATGTCGTCTGTCAGGTTTCCAGCTCGCCACACGGCTGACGGGAGCCGTTCGCCTGGCACCAGATTCGAGCTGCAGACGCACCTGCCAAGAAGCATCTAGTGGCCTTCCAGAAGCCTGCAATGGGAGCTGTCTAGTCGTTCCAGAGGCGCCTCATCGGTTCCGATCTATCCGTGATATCCCAGCCATACAACTGCATTTGGATTGCAGATCGACCGCACACCGTGGCCTTCTGTCGTCAGAACAGACGTACATCTTGGAGCTGATTATAGTAGAAACAGACCTACGCCATCTTGCAGAAAAGGCTACCTTACCAGCTGGCATCAAATCGTTTCTGTGGTTGGCCACAATCTATGGCGAGCAAGCAGGTGCGACGTCACGATCTTCTCGGTAATGGCCATTCGGTCGCAAGGTGATCCTACAACATCTATGCATAGGTAGGTAAACAGGTGACGTCGCCGACTCATCATGGCAGCAGATCATGACTTGGCGATTGCATTCCCGCCGCCGCCGCCTGTTCCTTCCGATCTCCGGAACCTCTCGGAACAATGCCGGAAATAGCCCCACCTCGGGCCTCGCATCGCAAGTACGGAAGCGGAAGTCGCCGGCAGAGCTTCGGGAGGAACTCGTCCCCACATCCGGACAATTCGCTCCGAACGGCCGACAAGACCGTTGACGGCTGTCTCACGATGTCTGGTAATTCTCATCGCTGGACATGACTGATTGAAGTCATCCATCGCCTTTGGATGCTCATAAGCCTGCACCTGGGTATAGTGCAAACGCGCGTCTGACAATTAGCCACTGACAGTTTGCAGTTATCAATACCATGATCCGAGTTTCTATCCACGTTTGCCTTGATGTTTGGTAGGCTGTTGAAGATTCACTATTGTCCCAGTGGGATGTGCTCATAGTTACTTGCTTCGCCGCTGGAGACATGGTGTCGCGTCTTGAGTCTGCTTCTCTCATCTCTCTTTCACATCGGGATAAAGATGTGGCATACCCTTCGTCTGCGTGACTCCAGGAAAGACAATTAACCACACAAAAACCGTCCAAAGTCTAGGGTGCCGAGAAGCGCCACAACTGCAACTCGGCACGTGGAAACACAGCCAGCTCGCACGAGGCGGACATTGCGCAAAACCACGTGAATCCGCACCGCCAGGCCGAGGCAGTAGAAACGCAGTTACAGAAGAGAAACACGTCCCGCCTCGCACCTGGGCGGGCCAAGCAAGGCTGGAAAACCCAGTCGAGCAGTGGAATAATGCCAAACACGCAAGCGCTGGGCTTGTTCCTCTCTCAGCTGGGTCGGCATTCGTGGTTGACTCCTCGGGGGCGTGATAACTCAAATACCCCCCAAAACCATTAGCCGCGTGCAACTATTGGCGCGATCATGGGCGCCCGGTCCGATGAGTCCTGACCACCGGCTTGTCAGATCGGCCGGTCTCCCCTGCCGACCCTCCTCGCGCATAACATTCATCGGGAAGCCTGATCTTATTTTCGGACCTGGCTGTCTGGCCTTGGAACTGCCTGTGGTCCGTCTCTTTTCCACGTCAAACGAAGCCGAGGCTGTGCGCTTTGAGAGTACGTAAGTAGGTCTACGGTCGTCGTTCTCGCACAGCCGTCCGTCGCTGCGAGTGCGGGGGATCGCTGGGCGGCCTCCGCGTCGTTTCACGTTTCGGGGTTGGACCCCAGATCTGAGCCTCCCAGACTGCCGGGCGCCTGGATCTGCGGCTCTGGGAACACGTCATAGCTCAGGGCTCCCCCAGGTGTTGTTTATTCATGCCCTCACGTTTGGAGGTGTGTTTGGAGTGTGAAATAAGCATTAGCATAATATGTTTTCGCCGAGATGTGGAAGCGACCCGAGGCAGACGACAGCATGTGAACCACGATGTTTGACTGTGGCAGGATAAAAGGGGCGTGATCTCGCTCGTTTGGGGAGGTTGCTGACTAGATCATCACCATCAGCATCAGCAGCAGTGGCCATACCAGCGAACAGAAGATCACAGTCTTGAATCACCACATCAACTATTTCACAATGTCTTTCGCCGACATCTCCAAGAGCCTGAGCGACATTGAGCGTAAGGTCACCAAGTCCAACAAGATCATTGCAAAGGGCAGCGACTTGAACTACAAGGATGCCATCAAGCTCGGAACCAAGTCTCAGTCCATCTGCAGCACCATCAAAAAGGGCATCAAGGATTACGGGGTAAGTTTTCGGCAACACTCTCCACACAAGTAGAGCTGACACCAATGCGCAGAACTTCAACCCCTCGGACGACGAGGCCAAGAAGATTCTCAACCAGATGGCGACTGTCGTCGACCTCACAGAGACGCAGCTGAACTCCATGGTCGCGAACCAAGCCAACTTTGACAAGCTCAAGGTCGGCGGTCTTGTGAAGAAGAACATCGAAAAGACCGAGGTAGCTAGCAAGGAACTCTCTCACGTCATGGTCGCCAAGGCCCCAGCCGATCTCAAAGGCGACGCCGAGGCGCTCGAGAAGAGACGCGCGGCGGCGTTCCAGAAGGCGACGGCGGTATTTGCTGGTGCCACGGGTGGAGAGAACGAGCAGCTTGGCGATGATTCAGATTAGGTTGCGAGAGAGTATGTAGCTGTAGGAGTATCTTGAATTTCAAGCCTCTAAGCAGCCAAGATGAAGTCAGGATGCATGTGCCATGAAGTATTGTGACTAGCCAGCTACGTAAGGCGCAAACATGATGGCACATCTAGTCATCCGTAGCAGGATGCATGGAGTAAAAACAATCTCACCAAGCATTCTGTTCGCAAATCACGTCATTGCACGTTTTCATATCGAAATTCCGCCCCATGGGTTGAGATATCATTCTCACTTTCCGGGGCCCATTCCGAATCCCCGGAGAGTGGGGCCGCGGACCGAACCGTGTCGTCTATCGGAGCTATCCCGAAAGGTAAGCAGTGCTATTAGTACGGCACCTAACTCACTTACCAGAGGCTGACAAGCCACTTGAGTCTTGCCGGAAACAAGTGGCTTGAGAAGAGGAGATACGGCTCCGACCGGGTATGATATAAGCCGCAACTCGACATGGGGGTGCCAGTGTAGACGGAGACAGTCTCGATCTGAGGGTCTGGTGCAGTCCGCCTCCCGAGAACACGAACGGAAGTGAATTGCCAGACTTCAAAGTTCATTGGCCTGATATGATTGGGGATTGATCACATTGAGTGTTTCAGCCTTCAGGTTATGCATCCGATCAACTCAAGCCGCCCGGTTCTGATCTCGTGACGAGTCGAAAGCGTCCGCGGCAAGGCTGATTTCACAGAGAAAAAGTTACTGCTGATGATGTGCGTTATACTGCTTGTATCAATTGTATTCTCATTCTTTGGCGTGGTAAACCCCCCGTGTGGCTATTTTCATAAAAGGGCTTGGAAGATAGAGGACATCGTGCCACATTAATGAAAGCCATGTGGTTGTTAGGATCCGAGGAGAATCCCGTTGACCCAGGATCACACTACAGCTTGCAGATTCTCACTATTCCAATTGTTGTTGGACTGCTGGCACTGGTCGAGGTTGTCATTGTGATCGATGCCGAGCGGCTTACACGGCGAGCAGGTCCCGAACACAAGTCCTCGAAAGCAGCGCGGCGCGAATCATCTTGGCTTCCTGGTGACTCGTCCACATTGATAGATGCCAGAGTGACTGCGTTGTTCCTAATGCGCTTACTCACGGTAGGTTTCCGGACTTGCCGATAGGAAAGATGATGTCGACAACCATTCTCACGAAATTTAGACCATTGCATCTGGGGACGCGACTCTGCGGATCTAAATGACAGCATGAAGCAGAGTGTAAGTCTAAGCAGAGAGACTGAGATGGCCCTCACCTTTCTTTCGAGTGATACCGTGCCGGTTTCTCTAACTGAGGCAAAATTTCTAGCGGCTTCACTTCCTCGGCTACAACGGCATGTCTCAATTATCTCGAGATTCCAACCTCCTCAATGCAGAGTAAGCGCTTCTCGACCTCGTGCCCATGTGCAATGGTGAGGCATTGAATACACTGCAGACGATGAGTCCCGACTTACCGGCAGGCGCAGTTCATCATTCAAAACGTGAGGCTCTGGTGCTCCAAAGCCTCTCGGTTTCAGTCAAATGGAGAGTCGCAAAAGTCGAGACCTTCGCAGAGCGGGAGGGCGGAAACCAGTCTCTGATAAAAGATGACCAGCCTACCACTTTCGGGAGCCATGCACAGTGGCTTGGTTGATTTAGGTTTGTAGGAAGCCTTCCCTGCGATGATCACGCTTCGCTTTCTGGTGTGGCAGCCATCGGGGCACCACGGCCCAGTTCGTCCGTTCGTCCAGCAGTCATGACAGATCGGTGGGTGGCGATGCTGTGCGTGGAAAACCTCGTCTCTCAGAACGGACGCTTCGAGACAAAGCCAGCGGCTGGGGAGACTGGGGAGGGCTGACTTCCGACAAAAGTCTGCAAGCGGTCTTCGGCGTTGCTTGCTCGCTCTTCTGGGAACAAGATCCCACGAAACCCAGCAAGAAGAATGGTGTGACGCACGGGAAGCTGAGGCTCCCGTGCCATGTTGTCGGGCGTCGAGCTCCTGTCCATCATCTTCTGACTCGCCAGCAACAGTACGAAGAACACCACCATCATCTGCGGCGTCAGCTCCGCCAGCGCTGGGCGTGGTGAACTCCCAGGCTGCCAAAATGCGAGCCGTCGATTGGGACGAGCTGGGCCTCCTCGTCTCAAGTTGCTGCATCTCTGTCCCATCTTGCACGCCTCTTCCCTGCCAAACCTGAAGCAATTCCCAAAGACTTCAACCGTCCAGCCTGACTCGACCAATGGACCCCGCGCACGCAGTCGTTTCAGTGCCATCCCAATCTCCATATTTTTAGCTTTTCAACGACACATGTGCCGTGTTCGCGGGGCGGACCTTCACTGCATTCTTCGATGCCACCATCGCCATCCAGAGCTATCTTTGCATAGCCCCCGGTATCTTCCCAGCGCAGAGCAGCGCAGAAGTTCGTAGGGCGACAGGGCTTAGTGTCCGTTAAGCAGGTTGCAATGTGGCGGGTCTGCAGTTATTTTCTTCCCAGGATGTCTATCTTAACATCGACCCTCGGCATCTACCCAATCGCATTCCCGTGTATGAAGTGACGTCCCTTGTCTCGAGCAACGACCAGGTTGGATCGAGAGGATGGCAGTGAGGCTGTGAGCACGATATAAAGTTGCCTTGACAGACGAGGGTATCGTCTCACCTCTCCCAGGACACGCCATTCATTCGAACTGCATTCCACCTAGCAGAAATCCTTCTTTTTATACCATCACCTGTCGTCTCCCAGAGTTGGTGTGTCACATCTGCCCTCTTCACCCTCTGGCCCGTTCACTTACCTACACACACACACTCGCCTGATCGTCAGCACCGTGTCACACACCACGCACAACATGCGCACCTCAATCTTTTACCTGGCCCTCGCCGGCCTCACGAGCATCGCGCAGGCCACGCCGGTCGTCCAAGACAACCGGCCGCAGGCCCAGCCGGAAACCCGGGGTCTCGTGGCCCGCGGCCTCACAACGCTCTTCTCCCCGCGCGACACCTCCTCGGCGTCCGCGCAACCTCCCGCCGTCAACAAGAGACAAATCCCGCCCGGCGGCACTCTGAACGGCGCCAGCCGCAACGTCAACCTCACCGTCATCGCCGGCGACACCCTCGGCCAGCTCGCGAAGCTGCTCAACTCGGGCATCTGCGACATCGCCAAGCTCAACGCCCTGCCCAACCCGGACTTCATCCTCGTCGGCCAGATCCTGCAGGTCCCCATCAACGTCGCCAAGCCGGACAACGACTCTTGCCTCAACCGCGGCGGCGCCATCCCGCCGGCCAACGGCACCGCGCCCGCACCCGCACCCGCTCCTGCTCCTGCTCCTGCTCCGGCGCCTGGCGGGAAGAAGGACAAGCCCAAGAAGAATAACAAGAGGAGCGCCACCTTGTTCGGGGGACACGCCCACGGGGCTCACTGAGCGTGGTGCAGAGAGAAGATTCCGTTTCGTCTCATCAGCTTGGTGAGGAGATGACGTGACTTGGCAGCGGGCCTCGCCTTTTGGTTTTGGTTGTGGTTATTGCAGGCGTGGCTTTTTATGACTTCATTTCGACATATACCTGGCTGGGACAGTCTCCGAATTAAAGCTTCAAGACAGACTTCTTGGCATTTTGTAACGACAGCGTATCTGAATGTGTGATCGTTAGAATGTTGTGACTTGAACGTTGTTGTGACCGGCTTCAATCATCCTTCATCCTTGTGGCAAAGGACGACTCGGACAGACTTGGCGCCGAGAAACACCAGCAGTCGCGCGTAGTGAGGATCTACAGGCAGATTTGGTTGTTGCGTGCCCGTACGTCTTGTGAGCCGAAAAATATGAGTGAGCTGTGTAAGCGGTGATTTGAAAAAGACGACAGAACTCATATCGCACCTCACTTACAACCCTTCATATTCCCATCTCGTTTGGGCATTTCAAAGAGCCTCTTTGCGCATCACTTCATCGGCCTTTACGCCTCAAAGATACGCCGGCATGACGTCAGCGACTGAGTCTCTGGATTACGTACGCTCACAAACCACGCCAAGGATATCTCATCTCACTACGGACGAATCGCCAAGTGCCTGCGTCAATTTTACAGCTTCACCTGACCGAGTCTGAATGGGGGAATAGCCGCCGCAACTTATACGAGAATGTATAATCTCATCTCGTCTGCCTAGCCTTCCTTTCACGACAAACATCATTCCTGCCCATTCTGAAAGAAAATACAAACGTTGTCCGGGCGCTCTCATTTCATGGCTCACAATGGCAAGCGACTCATCGTCTCTGGCTTATCATGAGCCCTCCATCACCACAATCATCATCCTCTCCGGCTTCCTCATCCTCCTCAACACCGTGAATTACGGCCTCGACAAGCTCGTCTACTGCGGTCTCATCGGGCAGGTCTTCCTCGGCATCGCATGGGCCACGCCCGGCGCGAAATGGCTCTCCGAGGAACTGGAGAGCGCCATCATGCAGCTGGGCTACCTCGGTCTCATTCTCATCGTCTACGAGGGTACGTTTTCATCTCCAATCTTCGCTCTAAAACAATTGACCAAGTCAAAACAGGCGGCCTCTCGACTTCGTTCAAATCTCTCAAAGCAAACCTCCTCCTCTCAACCGGCGTCGCGGCGACCGGCATCGCCATTCCGATCGGCCTGTCCTTCACCCTGCGTTCCCTCGTCGGCGCCACCCCACCGCAGGCTTTCGCCGCCGGCGCCGCACTCTGCTCCACCTCCCTCGGCACGACCTTCACCGTCCTGGGCACCAGCGGCCTCACCACGACTCGGCTCGGCGTGGTGCTCACCAGCGCCGCCATGATGGACGACGTCATCGGCCTCATCATGGTGCAAGTCGTCGCGAACCTCGGCGGTGGGGACTTCAGCGCCGTCACCGTCGTGCGCCCGGTGCTCGTCTCCCTGGGTTTCGCGACGGTCGTGCCGGCGGGCTGCAGACTCCTCGTGCAGCCCGCCACCTCGTGGTTGAATGCCAAGAGGGAGAAGGCTTCCGGTTCGAAGCTCGACACGATCCTGAGAAAACGGCAGACTGCGTTTGTGCTGCATACACTATGGCTTTTTGGACTCGTCGTGGGCGGCACCTTTGCCGGTACGTCGAGCCTGTTGGCTGCGTATGTTGCCGGCGCGACCATCAGCTGGTGGGACTCCGAAGTGCCTCATGTTCCCCCTTCGACGGCCTCGGCGAGTCAAACAACAGCCACCCACATTGAAACGAGTGACGTCCTTGAAGCTGCCAAGGCCGGCCCATCTGGAGGCAAGACAAGCGCAGGATCACCTGCGGCTCCAGCTTCTCAACCATCAACTGACACTGAAGTGGAAAACTCGGGGGCTCAGATCTATGAGCATTATTATGGCAAAGCTGTGGAGCATGTTCTCAAGCCATTCTTCTTCGTAGGTCATTATACGTCCAATTCTTTGGCTATCTCTAACATCTTCAGGCATCTATTGGCTTCTCAGTGCCCATCACGAGGATGTTCTCTGGTCCAATCATCTGGCGCGGTATCATCTACACCATCCTAATGGTGGCGAGCAAACTGCTGTGCGGAGTCTGGCTGCTTTCGTTCGCCAGCCCACTCCAAACAGTCCAGCGCATCGTCAAGAAGACTTCTGGCACACGAAAACAGGTCAAAAAGCTTGCTCCCGGAGCGCAGTGCGCCGGGCCCGTGTCGGACGCAGCTCCGAACAGCAGCGAAACCTCAACACAGCCGCAGCCGCAGAACGAGCAGGGAAACCAACACCAGGACGTGGCGCTGCAGCCTCTCGACATCCAGCGTCCCGGAGCAAGTCCGAAGAACGCGTCACCTCAGCCCGAGATGCCGATATCCGTGTACCCAGCCTGTATTCTTGGCTTCGCCATGGTGGCCCGTGGGGAAATTGGCTTTCTTATTTCTGCTCTCGCCGAGAGCACAGGTACATTCAGCGGTGGATCGGGCAGCCCGGCGCAGCCCTCCGAGTTGTTCCTCATCGTCACCTGGGCCATATCCCTCTGTACTATCGTAGGTCCAATCTGCGTCGGTCTCTTGGTGAACCGTGTCAAGAGACTAGAGACGCAGAGCGGCAAAGGCGCTGGCGGCAGCGGACGAAATGTCCTTGGAGCGTGGGGCGTGAGCTAGGGGGAAACAACCACTATGTAATTGATGATTCTCCCAAAATAGACGGCGTTCTGGGAGCTTGTTCGTCGTCTCGAATAGCACAATGCCAGGCTCAGAGGGAAGATCTGAAACCAGTACCAAGACTGTCGCCGGGCTCGACGCTGCTGTGATTGTGACATGTCTATTCATGTCGTTGAGTCATGTGTTGTTGGAGGTCGACCCCTGTCGTTGCTTCAACTCCCACCAAGACTTCAGGCCGTCCACGTCGCACCACTCGAATTGTCGAGGCTCCTCAAACCACCAACGGTTGCCAGGCATGGGCCGGTCGCTAACATACTTCTTCAGGCAGCCGCCGTCGAAGCGATGGTTCTTGACTCCTACGAGGAGCACCACGCTTCCGACCTTGGGATCGAACGTCTCTGCGTCGAGAAACACGGTCAAGATGACCTGCTTCTTCGTGGTCGGGTCTGCAAGCCTTGCCGTCCGTTGCGTGTGGGGAGGCATATGCGAAGGCTCGACGTCGGACAACGATGCAATGACAGCGAGGACATTGACGGACCAGTTTTGCTTGAACGGAAGATTGGGAATGGACCTCAACGACGTCAGTTTGAGCGGGATGCTTGGGTCCGTCCAGTCACGGGCTAACGCGACAGGTCCTGTGATGTTCTTCGCCTGGACTCTTCTCTGCGTCGTTTTGTCGTCCGATACCTGCATGACTTCAAAGCCATCTTCGCCATTCTCATCGTCGTCGTCCCCTGCTGGTATCTTCCCGAGTGGCGTAGGCTTCGCCGCAGGCTCAAGTGGTGGACCGGATTCTAGTCCCAAGTCTGCCTTAGCATCTGATTTTTCCATATTTGCACGCTTTTCCAGTCGCTGGATATCGTTGTCATCCAAGTCGCTGTCTGGAATCAGGTCCTCCTCTGGTTCTTGTTCTTGTGGCTGTTGTGGTATGGAATCGGGTGTTGTAAAAGCGCGATGCCATCCGACCGTTATGAGGTCGTCAATGACAAGGTACACCATCTGTTTTGTCCGTCCTGATCCTCCCCGCTCGTCGACGACATCGCGGGAGCGGACGGCGAAATCGCCGAGGCGCACGTAGCATCCCACCCTTATGGAGCCAATTTCGATGAAGCGGTGCATCTCTCCGCGCAGAAGCGCCTGTATACATAGTTCTCCATCGCCAAGCATAAGTCTTACGGTCCTCCAGCGCCTCGAACGGGCCAACGGTAGCGACTCGATGTCCTCGACGAGAAAGATGGAACCCGGAACACAGTAGCGGGTGCGCAGAAGGTCGGTCACGAGCGGTTTCGGCGTGAAGGGTTCGACATTGTCGGCGAAGACTATCTCGGCCGGAGTCGTCGAAGTGTCGGGCGCGTGAGTGGGCATGTGGACGCGATCATGATTTGGGTGCGACGCGTAGGGAAGCGTGTCGTCGCGAGATGGGAAAGGGTGGTGTTTTCGTCAGGTTTGCGCCCACAGCTTGGTGGGGGAGCTATTTAGCGGCCCATTCCACTAACGGCTAGGTGGTGTACGTCATCGACACCTGCTGTGGTCACTACACGATCAGACACCTGCGACGACATTTCAATCGATTAATCTGATCAAATCGCCCTTCAAGGACTACATTATAGTCATGAGATTGAAAAGAATAGGACTAAGTAATAGTTTGATTCGTTGCTCTTTGGACTTGACGTCGGCTGCTGCTACATTGGCGGTCAACGTAGGGTTCCTCTGCTGGTGATTACTGTTCCAGCGACTGGCTGGGGCCCCTTCACCGGCCACCTTCACCTTTCCCTCACCTGGCTTTCACCTTGTCTTCACCTGCAGAATCATCGAGTGCTCTCATGGCGAGAAGAGCGACTTCATTGCTGTTCATCTTCAAGTGAACGTTCACCTCCGTGCTTCGATATACCCCCCCAAGCTGCTCGCTGCGATAGAATACTCACATGTATGATGTCTCTGTGTTTACCTAACGGTATTCTTTTGGCTTCAAGGACTTCGCCATCCTAGGTGTCTACAGCACTGATTCCTTGCACTCGCTGCGGGCCACTTGATCGCTTTCATCGCGTCAGCTGGAGTAGAGACGGCATGTAGCATGCTTCAAGTCGTTTGGCGGCTGATGTTGACTACTTGTTAGACCGCTATCTGAGCCGACAGACTCGGCTGATCTCGTCACAGAATACTTGGTGACTAAACCGAGTTGATCTTGGGCAGTCTTAAGCAGTTTGGTATGGCCTTCCAATATGCGGACACTGTCGCGAAACCGATGGCGAAATCGATTTTTCAGACTTCCCAGCTCTCCCCTTGGCAACGAGATCTGCAATTACACAGAATATTTCCCGTAGCCGACGCAAATCGAGCTTAATTTTGAATGTCATACTTCTTTACGGGATTCGCCCCGATAAAATAATCGGCTTGGTCAAGCCTCAGCTAGAACCTTGGCCCGAGACCGAGTATCAAGACGACTTGGAGATCTACGGAAACACTCCGCCTCGAAGCTGCTGTTCGGATTTAAGGCAGATGAACCCCCTGGATAAGCCACACGGGAAGAGACAAGATCCCGTAGAGGCGTGCGCATGAGATTAAACACCAGGACGAGCCAATGGGCCCATCGAATAAGAATTCCGCGTACTCGCTAGCGCATCTAGCATCCCGAAAGAGGTTCTTGTTACCGCATTGTTGGCCTGACCGGAATCTCCTCCTGAATCCCGTCTGTCCCTTTGCATAATACAGAGGCAATTTCGAAGCCCTTATTTCCCCGCAACGTCCTTGTCAGCGGTAGTGCCATCATCCGGACAGACTTATGCAGACCTCTGGAAATTCATGCAAGCACCAGGCCCAGATGACCCCCTCGTGGAAACCTACAAGTCAGCAGCAGCTCTAGAGCGCTTCGGGAATGGTTGGATTGAAAGCCAGCCACTGGTAGCACCAAGTTCTAGATTCTCGGGGGCAGATTATCAGTCAGCATGCTTCTGTTTCATTAGCCAAAGCTTGACGTGTACACAGCGCTTGTGTATCTGTCGTGAGGATAGCTCCAACCTTCTCATGCCGTGATGATCCCACGTGGTTGGCTACTCGACGCGGTTACTTCACGTCGCATCCCGAGGTCGTACTTCGCATCACTTATTTTACGATGAACTGGTCCGGCGCTCTGGTAATGCCAGGTCAAGCATCTGTCGAAACTCCATTAACCTGGGAGGTGATCCGAGAGGGGCTCATCCGACTGCTTGACAGGACTGCTCGCGCCCAGGTTCAAGACCGATGATCAGATTTTTCCAACAAACCCAACTTGGTTTGAATGGCGTGTTGCAACGTCAAATTGCATGGAGTTAGGACCCAGGCGAAATCCCGTCCCAAAGAGTCCATGAACTCCGTTCCAAACGCCAGCCGCCATCTCGTCTCCCGTCGCATGGTGTCCAGACTGACAGCTCCCCCGGAGGAGGCGACATCCCTGCCGTCCATCGCGTCCAGCCAATCGCTCCAGGATCCTCGCCTTCGCATTCCCACGTCTTCTCGGTTTCGCTTTCTTTTACTGCCGAATGGAGACTAGCAGTCCGTGGCTGCGGAGAATAGACCAGGCGTACAGGCGGCCAAAGACCGGGAGTCGTGCATAATTTTGTGCGTAGAGACGGGATTGGGTCTTTGAGCTTCACCACACCGTCTGCCTGTGCCTGCGTCTTCTCGATAAATATGATCTTGTGTTTCCCTCCGCCATGGTTCCTGACATTTTCCTGAGGCTCGTGCCAAGATCCCGTACTCAACAACACGAAATCGGTTGGAAACGCCATTCTTCGAATATATAGCCGACTTACACGCACGCGCACACTCGAACAGTTACCTCTCTCACCAGCTTTCAACTTCTTCACAACAGTCCGCACAGCATGGCAGACTCGAAGTCGACAGATTCACCCATGAAGGATGTCGATGTGGAAAAGGGACTCAACCCTAATAACTCCGATCTCGAAGGCGCAACTATCAGATCAGATTCGGCTCCTGAAGCGTCCGCAACCAACCCACAACAAGTCAAAGATACAGACGACGACCCTAACATCGTCGACTGGGACGGCCCTGATGATCCTGAGAATCCCCAGAACTGGCCCATGAAAAAGAAGTGGCTCAACATCGCCGCCATCTCTATTCTCACTCTCGTCACGTAAGTTCAGATCCCCTCGTCAGACACATTCCGGTTGCTAACTTTGACAGACCACTCGTAAGTTATTATGACATTCGTGAGCCAGCAATCTTTTTCGAATACCAACTAACCTTACTAGGGCTCCTCCATGTTCGCACCGGGCATCCCAAAAATCATGGCAGAGTTCCACGAAACGTCCTCAATGACAGCAACCTTTGTCGTATCCGTCTACATCCTCGGCTTCGCCTTTGGCCCTCTGATCGTCGCCCCTCTCAGTGAAATCTACGGCCGCGCCATCCTCTACAACTGGGGCAACGTTCTCTTCACCATCTTCACCGTCGGCACCGCCCTCTCCCAGAACATGTCCATGCTCATGGCCTTCCGCTTCCTCATGGGTCTCGCCGGTTCCGTGCCCATCACCATCGGCAGCGGCAGCATCGCAGACATCATGCCCGTCGAGCTCCGCGGCCGCGCCATGTCGTCCTGGGCCCTCGGTCCCCTTCTCGGCCCTTGCATCGGACCCATTGCCGGCGGCTACCTCATCCAGGCCGCGGGCTGGAGGTGGATCTACTGGCTCGTCACCATCATCGTACGGCCAAGCCAAACCCCCTCTCAACATGCCCATGTACATCCCACTGACAAAACCCACCCACACAGGCCGGCATCTTCATCCCCCTATCGTTCCTCTTCATGAAGGAGACCTTTGCCCCCGTCCTCCTCGAGCGCAAAACGCAACGCCTCCGCAAGGAAACAGGCAACGCCAACCTCCGCAGCAAGCTCGAGACCGAGTCCAAGACGTCGGACAAGTTCAAGTTCGCCATCCTCCGCCCCCTCAAGCTCCTCTTCATGACGCCCATCGTCACCCTCATGGCCCTCTACGTCGCCATCACCTACGGCATCCTCTACCTCCTCATCACCACCTTCTCCTACGTCTACCGCGACCAGTACGGCTTCGACGAGGGCACCGTCGGCCTCACCTTCCTCCCGGCCGGCATCGGCATGATCCTCGGCGTCGCCGTCTTCGGCGCCCTCACCGACTACCTCGTCAAGCGCAACAAGGACAAGGGCCTGCCCCACCGCCCCGAGGTCCGCCTCGCCCCGGTCATGGCCATGCCCTGCGGCGTCGTCCTCCCCGTCGGCCTCTTCCTCTACGGCTGGACGGCCGAGAAGGGCGTCCACTACATCGTCCCCATGCTCGGCGTCGTCATCTTTGCCGCCGGTCTCATGGGCGTCATGGTACGTGAAACTGCCCCCCCCCCCCCCCCCCCTCCGTTGCCACGAACCAGAATCTCGGGACACTGTCAGCTGACTCCTCGCCCAAAAGACGTGCGTGCAAAACTACCTCCTCGACGCGTACCCCCGCTACGCGGCCTCCGTCACCGCCGCCCTCGCCGTCCTCCGGTCCCTCGCCGGCGCCCTGCTGCCCCTCGGCGGGTTGGAAATGTACAACGCCCTCGGCCTCGGCTGGGGCAACAGTCTCCTGGCCTTCATCTCCCTCGCCCTCGTCCCCATTCCCCTCGTTTTCTACTTGTTCGGCGCGCGCATCCGCGGCAGGTTCCAGACCAAGCTGTGATGTATGGGCCGGTTGCATATTCTAGCGTTTCGTGGCGTCGGAGTGTGGGTTTAGCATCGGCATGTCACACGAACGTGACTCTGCTGCATTTGGCGTAATTAGAGCATGGACTGCATTAGACGGTCTACACATCATTGGGACCTATGAGGGTATAACTGTTCATCGACTAATTAGGTTCTGTCGACTATATTCTGTCAACTATATTCTGTCAACTATGTTCTATTGACTATATTCTGTTGACTATGTTCTGTCGACTATGTTCTGTCTACTACGTTCTATTGACGGGCTTGGTCTTTTATGAAATATCCAGCGCGCAAAAGGTATTCTCTTGTGCATCTGTGAATGAGTTCCACCCCAAGCTCTTCGCGAAAGCGCCGCTGTGCATCCTCCATCAAGTCGCACGCTTGTTCCAATCGTCCCGGAGAAGATGGGCCATATGTGTGAATCGGTATCATGGCACACACGTCGATGCTCTTGAGCTTGGGATATACGTGTCGACATTTATACTCGAGAGCGTTGACTGCGGATAGCAACTGGTCGACATGATTTGAGTAGTGTCCCCCCACAAAGCCAAGCGGCTCATAGCTACTGAAGCGCAGTGTTACCAGGCTTCCGGTCAGGTTCTGATGGTCCTCGGCATGGGAAGTGCCGAAAAGTGCAGAGGGCAACGGGAACTCGAGGTGCTTGAGGCTGGGAAGTCGTCGTATGGCGGGTTTGAGGAGGTCGACTTTGCCACCATGGGGCTCCCACGGAGCTTTTCTACTGTACTTGGTATTTCGAGGTCGTCGCCGCTTACCACGTTGAAGACTTCTCTAACGGAAGGGAAGTTTCTGAGTATCGTTTTGTCGACGGACCAGCAATTATCAAACATGACTACTTTGACATTGGGCAATACTGGAAACGCAATAGCCCCGTCGAGATGCATGTTATAAAGCGCCAGTCGTTCCAACGATGGGATACTGCCGAGGAACTTGAACCACGTTTGTCTTGATTCGACGTCGTATGGTGGCATCCTGCAAGGACCAAAAACGTAGTTGCAGACTTCCACACTCCTCAACGCAGAAAAGCATGCTGCTTCGTACGGTTTCTTGCCCAGAGGTCCCTCGAGCGTGCGCCTGAGGTCTCTTGTATAGCATTCGTCGATTAGCAAATGTCCGATCGGAACCGTGAGTCTGGGTCGTCCGGCACGATCGATCGCGAGAAGCCCCGCAAAGCTTTTCCACGCCATACTGCAGTATACGGGGTGTCGGAGTAGTACTTCGTGGCACACATCCGTGAGGCGTCGATTTAGTCTGAGATTGAGAACATTTCCGGTGCAGGATTCTGTTGAAACGAAGCTATCGCCTGCGAACTCCAATGTCGAACGGTGAAGGCGAGGCCCGTAGCCGTCCCAAGTCGCTCCAGCAAGATACCCTGCAATCTGCAGCAAGATCTCGACTGGTAGTTTCTCAAAGGCTGGCCCTTTCCTAGCAACTGCATTCATCTTGGTCTTTCACTGGGAAGAGTAAGATGACCGGGTTGTCGAATAAGTTGAGTCTGTGGGTTGTGTCTGATGTCAGGGCTGGGTGCGGTATCCAAGTGATGGATCTATACGGGGGGCAAACGTAGGTATGAGGTTGTTGATACATTCGAATCTAACTCCTTAACCTAGGATCCCAGCCATCGTGGCCTAAATACCCCTCTTTACGGATGACTAAGCAGTGGCCCTGCTGGGGGCCACTGGCGCGTCCTGACACATTCCCCCCCCTTATAGACCATGCCCTCATGGTCTCGTGGCTCGAAATGAAGCTATTCCCAGATCTCAAAACCCTTCCAGATCTCAAAACCCTTCCAGATCTCAAAACCCGTCATGGCATATATCCTGGCCCTCCTACTGGCCCTCTACTGCCCCTCATACTCTAAGTAGACCCCCAGTACCCTCATTAAACCTCCGCCCCTACGGCAGGAAGAGTAGTACTGTTTGCAGAGTCTCTCAAAGGCCTCTGCCGCTTGCCTTTCATGCCACTGTTGTTGCTCCTCTGGTGACCCCCCTTTCGCTTAAACCCATGCCATGGCCTCTTGTTGACGTAGCCTCTGGTATGCCGCTGGCTTCTCGTACGCCGTCGCTATGGCCTCTTGTTGACGTAGCCTCTGGTATGCCGCTGGCCTCTCGTATGCCGTTGCCGTTGCCATCGACTCATAGTCAAGTCAATACTATTGATATAGCTTCTCGTCGATGGGGCCTCTCCACTGCCATAGCTATACCACTGCCCCTCTGGTGATCCCCTCACCGACTTGCAGCCTCGCCATATGCCGTCGCCACTACCGCTGCCACTCCGCTGTTCCTCTGGTAATCCTGTTGACGTAGCCTCTGAGTCCCTTATACCAAAAATTGTAGGGTCTGCGGTTTCTCTATTGATTGTTAGTAGTAAATGGCTGCCATGCCTCGTGGCCTCCTGGTAGCCCTCGTGGCCTCCTGGTAGCCCTCGTGGCCTTCTGGTAGCCCTCGTGGCCTTCTAGTAACCCTATGCCTCGTGGCCTCGTGCAGCTACCAGGCCTCCTGGTAGCCCTCGTGCGGCTATTATCCCCCTCCTTAGAGGCCATGCCCTCATGGCCTCCTATCTCAGAACCAGTGCCCCGCTAGGCCCCAGTTCTCCCGTGTCTCGAAACTCTACAGCCTGGGGGACTGCAGAGGTTCGGGCAATATAAAGGCCTAGAGTGCCAGCCCCCAGCTGACCCCCTAGTCCCTCATATTCTCGCAGTAATACTCTCATGGGCCAAAATAGAGCCTCCCTCTACTACCGCCAGGGTAAGTAGGGCCTCCTCATATTCCCCAGTATTACTGATCGCCAGCGACATCACCAGGGGCTCACGCATGGCGCCCCTGGGGGAACCTTCTCATTGTCGTAACCAGATATGGCTATACGACATGCCCCTGAACGTATAATAGCTGCCCGCAGTGGCTGCTTGGCGTACCCGCCTAAAAACCCTCGAAGCTCTCGAACGTCTACTTACCTGGTGCCGCACTAGTGCCCCTCTGGTGCCCCTCGTATGCTTCTCTTGTAATGGCCTCGTTGTAGCAGCCTCGTAAGTGTCGTATATCGGAATCGGCGCCTCTGCCGCACTGGTACCGCACCGGTGCCCCTCTAGTAGGCCTCTTTTGTACTGGCCTCTGTAGCCTCGTGTAATCTGATGGTGGTAGCCTCTCTTGTATGCCTCTCTTGTGAAGCATCGATGGTATAGCTGTATAGGCATCGCGTATGTCGAAATCGTCGCTTGTGCCGCACTGGTGCCTCTCTCGTAATACCCTTGCCGTAGCCTCGTGGGTATCGCGTATGTCGAGATTGTTGCCTCTGCCGCACGGGGGCCCTTCTAATATGCCCCTCGTTGCCCTGGTGTACTGGTGCCGCGCTGGGGCCCCTCTCGTATGCTTCTCTTGTAACGGCATCGATGGTAAAGCCGTATGGCTGCGTATATCGAAATCGTCGCTTCTGCCGCACTGGGGCCCCTCTTGTATGCCTCTCTTGTAATGGCTATTGTAGCCTTGTATATCTTGTAGTGGTAGCCTCGTTGTAGTAGCCTCGTAAGTGTCGTCGAAATCGCTGCTTCTGCCGCTGTACTGGTACTGCACCGGTGCCCCTCTAGTAGGCCTCTCTTGTAATGGCCGTTATTGGTACAGCCGTATGGGTATCGCGCGCGTATCGAAATCATCGTCTCTGCCGCACTGGGGCCGCACTGGTGTCTCTCTTGTGATAGCATCGATGATATAGCCGTATAGGTATCGCCTCTGTCGAAATCGTCGCTTCTGCCGCAGGGTATCGCGTATGTCTGCCGCACTGGTGCCCCCCATATAACCCACCGGTTGGAACCCCTAAGGTTAGGTAGAGATTCGAACATGTCAGGGATGGGTGCGGTATCCAAGTGATGGATCTATACGGGGGGCAAACGTAGGTATGAGGTTGTTGATACATTCGAATCTAACTCCTTAACCTAGGATCCCAGCCATCGTGGCCTAAATACCCCTCTTTACGGATGACTAAGCAGTGGCCCTGCTGGGGGCCACTGGCGCGTCCTGACATCTGTGAAGCGGTTATTTCCAGAGAAACAGAGATAGAAGCGCAAGGGGCAATTTTCATGAACACAGATCTCTTGTACTCCTTTTTACGTGAACCGCAAAGGTGTATGAGGGCCTACATTTTCAGTGCGCAGCCATCAAGTGTCCCCGACATTCGAAGACAGACTTTGCCTTGGTGATCCTTCACCGCCCACGTGTCTATTCCGTACCTTGACGGCAGCCTCGTTCGAGCACCTTGAATCTTACCCTTTTGTTACTATGGAATGGGCTATGCTGGTGTTGTCCGCCTGATTCCTCGCCATTCGAGTGTTGCTGCTGCATGCTCCGTGTTACGTCATTCTCAAACCTCTCAGGTGTCCCACATCTTAGTCACATAAACCGCGTGAAATAATGACAAACAGTAATTATATATATTCGGGGTCTGAACAGTGTAGCTGGTCTAAGCGTTTGGCTTTGCGGCGAAATACCAGAGAAACCTGAAGGTGGCATCAGCAGACACTATGAGTAGGCGATAATACTCTTCGTGAGGTCTTGTTCGAAACCACTTTTCCTGTTGAGCAGTTCCGACCGGAATAGACTGGAGTATGTAGTTGACACCACCACTGCCCAGTATCCTGCTGCTCGTGTTGGTCACAGTTAAAAGACATTGTCGTCATGTCGTGGTTTAGAACGTCTGATAGTTTACTTCAACACCAACCTACATGGCCTGCTCATCCGCCATCAACTGATATCGGCCATTAAGCGAAAGCGACTTCTGCATCTCCACGAAAACCTCATCCGAAAAGTCCTCACACAGCAGGATAAGACCGAGTTCCTCGAAACGCTTCTTGGCAGCCTCTAGGCACTGTCCAGCCTCCTTGAAAAGGTTGAAGTCCTTGCCGTAGAATATTGGTTCTATGCAGCGAACATCGACGACGCGAAGCGCGGGCTGCCCTTTGCACCACGCCTCCAAGTCTTCCAGAAGATACTCAAACCACACTGCGCGCCCCGTGACCCAGTGTGCCAGTAGACAATTTTCGTCACGGAGCCCGCCCGCGACGCTGTGAAACTCGATGGTTTCCAGCGTCGGCGGGAGGTGAATAGCGAGACCGGCGGGGTTGGCGGTTACGGCGAGGGCGTGGCGGATCGTGGGACACTTGATATGCTTCAGGTTCGTGACGCCCTGCAGCGCGTCCCGTGACAGCGCGTTGGGTCTGTGGTCGGTCCACGACAGGGTGGTCAGGCTGTCGCGGCACGCTTCAAACAGGGCTGCGCTCGAGAGCTTGCATTCGACCAAAGACAGCGTTTGGAGACCGGGGAAGCACTTTAGAAGCATCGCCTCCTGCGATGGAGAGTTGTTGCTCAGGGTGTCGACCCACTCCATTGCCAGCTCTCGGACCTGTGGCACGACTACGAATGACGACGAGTCGGATGGACATATCTGAAAGCTGCACAGTCCCAGACTCCGTAGAGCTGGCAGCTTCGACGCGGTACGGAGAACCTCTGATAGAGCCTGCTTTTGCAATGGCCATCGGTGTACTTGCAAACTTTGCAAGTTGGCGCAGTCAATGATGTAGTCGAGGGCTTGGGAGATTGGTGACAGGTCGCGGGCATACCGTAAATTGGTGTCGCTAACCAAAAGAGTTGCACGCTTCAAGTGCTTTTGAACATGAGGTTTAGCTTCGAGGGTTTTGGCCAAGCGCTCGGATTCACCGATTTCCAGTCTTTGGTAGAGCACCTTCTCGCAGGCTGCCGTAAAGTTGCAATGTGCTCTCGCCAGCCTAGCAACATCGTGGCCACTTTCACGTTCTTCTTGGTGGTCGAGCGTGCTAAAAATGGACCAAATGCCTCCTGAGCACTGGTCCATCATGACATCCTGGTGGTAAATCCAAGGGGCGTCATGAAGCCTCCATCCAACTCGCCTCTCGGAGCGTTGCTTTCGGCATGAAACGTACTGGCCACGACTAGATACAGCATCCTCGTCACGCCTTCTGTACGAGAAAGTGCAGGACGAAACAGCATGTATAGGACGGAGAAGCTCGGCGATGCGTAAGATGATTTCGAAGGGCATACAATCGAGGCGTGGCCTCACCGGTTCCCAACTCGGAAAGGGAATGCCGTCGATGGCGAGATTCATAATGGCAAATGTGACGGAGGTTCACCGTGGCGTCGAGGTGAAGGTCGCTTTGTCGTCGTTCTCGTTGTTGGAAATCGGAATTGTGCTTCTTGGTCCTGTAGCTGCAAAGAATTTTCTCAACTTCTTATATGGCTTTGCCAACTCAGATGGGATGTCTGACCTCGCAAGGTAGCACGACCTCCAGGTTACCTTTCAGTTGGTGGATACGCATCCATATATCCAGAACGAACTTTATTCCTTTCCAGAAGTGAGTACCTCGAGAGCTGAGATTATGTCAATATGAGGCACAACACGGAATGTAATGGTCGTGGAGTAAGAGGCCTTCTAGTGTTATAATTACTTCCTCGTCTCTTTACTCGCCCTCACCATTTCTCTCCGTATATCGGCGAGACCAACGCTTGATGTTACAAGTAGCAACTTCAATGCGACCATTTCTGCTTCCTCAAATACCGTCTGTTTTGGCCTTCACTTACCACGATGTAAGAACATGTCGTCAAACATGGGCAACACAGGTAGACAATCAAGTGCACCAAAGACACCAGCCACTCCTGCCACACCTCGACCTCCAGCCACAACCCCCAAGCCCCATCTCCGGCTCACCCTCAGCAAACACCCGGGATAATCGTCCACTTCCTCCTCACCTTTTCCTCTCCAAACTTCTCAACATACCATCCTCTCCCGCTCATCGCGCGCGGAAACATGGCCGCAACCTCACTCACCAAAAACGCCCTGCCCGGCATGCCCCACCCGCTCGCCATCCACCAGCCGAACCACTCGACCCACTCGAGAAAGTAGTGCGGGAACAGCATGCACCGAAACAGCATCGTCTCGGGCAGCCTGTAATGCTTGTCCACGTTCACCTTGCCCTCGGCGCCCTTGGCCCGCTGCTCGTTGACAATCCGTTCCTGCCTGCGCTGCTCCGCCCGCCGGATCTCGCGGAGCTCTTCGTCGTGGAAGTAGTTGCCGACCAGTCCGACGTAGAAGAGGGCGATACCCGCGACGAACTGCGCCGTCCCGCCGAAACCCAGTTGCCGCGCCCAGGCGGCCTGCGTCGTCGGCCCGTAGGCCGCGAGCCAGCCGCCGATGGTGATGCCGTTGCAGACTTGGAAGCCGGTCGCCGTGGCCGCCACGAGCGGGTGGATGGGCGACATGGAGGGTTGGATGAAGGGGTATATCACGGCGCGGTAGATGTAGTGAATGACCTGGTGCACATGACCCCGTCAGTCCGGTTCTTCCGACGAAAGGCGGGGGTACAACGTACAAAGAGTCCCGCGAGGACCTTGTTCTGCCACGGCAGTTCCTCAACCCCGGCAAGCGCAGGCAGCGTGCTCATGACGTAGAGCAGAATTGTGAAGCCCGGAATCTCCATCAGGAACCAGGCGATGCGGCCGGGAATGTTGAGGCGGCTGACGACCGAGGTCTTGCCCATGCCATACCACGAGATGATCCATTGCGCCGATCCGATCTGTCCCCGGACAACTGCCGGTTAGCTGGGTGTTTGTCCTGCAAAGTGCAACAAGTCAGGAGGTCGCAGAGACGTACGATCGGGTATGATATCTGCCAGACAGTGGTGAGCAGATTGTAGTTCTCGCGTGTGGGCGGCAGCCACCCTTCGATGATGGCCATGGTATCGTCGAAATGCGGCTGTCGAGGAGAACCAATTGGAATGGAAGATGGGAGCAAATAAAGAAGAAGCTCAAGATTGAGAAGAGAAACGAAGGAGTGTCCTGATCCTCCAAAGACACAGCGTCGAGCTCGCCTGCTCTCTGACGTTGCAATTCCCCCGCGCCGGAAAGAAAAGGAGAGTCAATGACATCAAAATGTGGTAGAAAACACAAGGTCTGGGGGAACATGGGACGACGACACCACCTGAAGCACCACCACCTGGACCCCTAAGGCACTCTCCATGGCCCCGTAGGTCACTGCCAGCCACCAACAGTAAGGCACAAGGCACTAAGGTGACCTAGGTAGGTACCTGATGCGTAGCTCCACTGAGCTGTCCTGCTCACAGGTGCACTGGAGGTAAGGTACTTCGTACTCCGTAGATGCCGAGCCGAAGCTTGTGTGGAGCCTCACGACGAACCCGCAAATCGGGAGCTTTCCCTGTCGATAGTAGGAGTCGGGAGTCAGCTTCCCCTGCAGCAAATCTAATTCTCAGATCCCGACGCTGGTTCGATTGATTTACATGTAGTCTGACGGCAGACACTTTGCACCATGATAAGTAGGTATCGTCAAGTCTTCAATTCATATAAGTCTGAGCCTCGACCATGCTCCCAACAGCGCGCTGTTCCGCCGAGACCTCCCTCTATACATGTCCGCGACGCCGTCTGGAACGCGTCGTCGGCTACCATACCCATCCAAAATCCAAAATCCGAATGCCAAAATGCCTGAATAACGCCGATTCATGAATCCTAAACATACTGCGGTCCTGCCATTGCTCACATGACGATGCAATCCCTCTCTCGCCCTGACGAACTTCCCATTACACCGCCTGGTCCCACGACGCGCCCGCGACCATTGCCCACCATTGGACGACCCTGCGACGTAGGATACGATGGTCCGCCGCCTCCGTTGCTTGTGCCTTGTCGTCCTACACCAGGTCTGCTTGCGTGGTGGTGCGGATGTCCTGGAGGTGGGTCGTACTTGGCAGCCGCCTGTGCCTGCTCGTAAGAAGGCGGTGCGTCCTCGACACCTTCGTCCGCTGGCCGGCTCACTCCTTGTCTTCGCACAGGAATCGTCGGAGGTACCATCGTACGCACAATCTGCGGTGGCTGGCCTGGCTGGCGTCCCGACGTTGGCGGTATGGAGACATTGCCGGAGCTCCGCCGCCCGTCGCGAGACGCTGTCGAATTGCTCACTGTTCGATGTACCCCGGTTCGCGAGACTTGCCTTTCCGCCGCGCGTCTTGTCGTAGGCCCCTGCTGAACTCTGGCCTGCTGCTCGATGAACTGTTCGCTAAGTTGACTTTCTCTCCGACGAGCCGCTTGGTCCGCCCGGTGCCGTTGCTCTTCCTCTTCCTGCAACTGCAGCGCCAGTGCCAAGTCGTGGTCTTCCTGTTCGTTGTTAGGCGAAAGTGGTGGCTCGTCTGGCGCGGAAGTCGCCCCGAGGTTATGTCGTCGGCCGCGGCCCTGTACTGTCGTCCAGTCTCCACCGTTGGCCTGATTGGTGTTGATCGTAGGTCTACGCTGATTGTTGTGGCCCGCTGCCCGCTGACCGTTCTCCTGCCCGCCAACGATGCGAAAGTCTCCCGAGTAGTACTCCGTCTTTTCTCCATTCACGTCCGCAAGCAACTCCCACACAATCTCGGCGTGGCTGGCGTAGCCAGCGTCGGTCACAAGCACCAGCAGCTCCTGGGTCGACGGGTGTCGGTAGAGTGTAGAAAAGTGATCGTTTCGGAAGAGAATAGCAATCGAGCCAGGTTTCATGGCTTTCGTGATAACTTCGAGCCCGCATGGTGTCAGCTGGGTTGCTGATTTGTCCAAGAAAGTTTTAATGTGCTGGATGTCAGAGTACACCTGCTCCTCCTCCTCGTTCAATGTGCCCAGCCTATCCTGGAGCTCTTCGTCACGGAACAGCAAGCCCTGAACGTCTTCAAACGACGCAGCCTGACGCTCAAAGGCTGGATAGGCTGGGTCGGACTTGGATGGCAACCAACCGTGGATGAGTGGGATGGAGAAGGCGGCGTAGAGAGACATCTCCGCCGTGTCTTCAAACGTGCCCGGAATTAAATCATCGCGTTCGGTGGGGTGCAGGTGCGTGAGAGAGGTACGCTTGAAGGCCTTGACGACGTCCGGCGTGGGGACGAAGCGCGGGTTGACATTCATTCCCGTGTGCAGACCTTTCAGAAACTCATAGAGGTGGGACAAGTCAGGCAACGCGGCATCCTCATCAGTCCTTCTAGGCGACATGAGCTCATCAACGACGGCATCCAGAAGATAACCCAGGCTTATCTGTTCCCTAGAGCGAAGTACTTGCACAAGAGCCGTGTCGGTTATCGATGCTGGCGTAGTCAGAGTAAGTGCGTTGACGAGGGCCACGAGCGGGCATGGGCCGTTGGCATTTTGAACCAAGATAGGTGAGGTTCTTGGATTCTTCTCGGCATTGTGATCAAACCAAGTGATGTTTTTGATCTGGTAAGTCTCGGACTTGCCGTCAACGGGACGCGGCGGCTGACGGGGTGGCTGCTCCTCGTCGTTACGAGGCGGAAGCGCAGGAGCAACCTTTTCCGAAGAGGGCTCGCTGGTGTCGATCAACAAGTCGTTTGGAAGCTGTCTTTCGTCCCTTACGCTATTTGGGTTTGTGATCGGTACGGGTGCAGGGGCGGGAATCTCGTGGTCGATCAAGTTCCATTCGTCGATTGGGCCATCCTCTACTGTGGGAGGTGGTGGTAAGACAGGGCCAGGCGCCTTGCCTTTGCCCTTGCCCAGAACACCCAGGTCGCCCCATGCAGTTCTCTCCTGGCTGATGTCGCTGTTGATATCTTTGGGCGGCGGTGGCGGCTGAACAGGCTTTGGTGATATCTTGGTCTGGTTTTCGGGCAGTTCGTCCCAGGCCGGGGATGGCGGCTCCGAAGGCAGAGACACCAACGCCGGGGACGTGGAAATATGTGGCAGCCTCGAGTCCTGCGATGCAGACCATGCGTCCTGCTCCGTGTCTAGGCTCGATTGGGTGCGTAACGGCTGCTGTGCGATAGACGCGACGGCCTTTTGCTCCTGCTGCCACGCATGCTTGTCCAAAGCTGGCTGCCAGGGGTTATTGCTCGTCTCACCAGTGCTCATCTGCGAGAGCGGTTGAGCCGGTGGCCCTACTGGAGAGCTATTGACCTGCGGCGATGTTGCGTTGGAAGTGCCTCCGGGTTGACCATCCCTCCTCTTGAAAGGATTCGTATCAGATCGGATCGGCGGGGGTCCCTGCTGAGCACCGGGCCGCAGTGCCAGCGGAACCTCGGGAGTTCCGCTTGCTTGGCTTGCCGAGGTCTGAGGTCGGTTTGCGTCGAGATCGTTCCAAGCACTTGCACTTGTCTCTGGAGTCGACGCGGTCGTCCTGTCGCCGCCGCCAGGCCTCAGCATTTCCGGAATATCGTGGGTAGCCGGGTGATAGTTGAGTGCCGCAGCACCTTTTTGCTGCGAGGCATCGTCCCACACGCTGTCGACGCCGTTCGGGGACTCGATGGCGCTCCAAGGTTCTTTTCGCATGTCCTGCACTCGTGGCACGGTATTCGCATCTATGTGGACGTCGTCGGTGGTAGGCTTGCGGGTAACCATGTCGACGAGAGTCCGAGGTCGCGGACTTTGGTGGAGGCTCTGGGAACCGTCTGGAGAATAACCAGGCAGCGTGAGGAGGAAAGCTAAGTGATTGAGTTGGTGTAATTCTAGCTTCTGCGGGATTCGAGGTGGCAGCAGTAAGCGGGGTCAGAGGTGTTGAGCAAGACGACTAGAATCCTGGATGAGGGTGAGGACGGTGAAGCGAAGCTCCCCCAGTGTCGTCATTCGGTATGGGGGCGCTATCAGTAGTACCTCTGGGATATTGCAGGCATTAAGGATTCTTAGCAGAGGCGGTCGCAAACGGGAGATGCGAGAAAAGCTGCAAATTTCCAGATCCCAAGGCGTCCGGATTGCTGGAGACAATTGGTAAAAGTTGAAGCAAAGCGGTCGGGAAGGAAAATGTAAGAAAAGATTGGCACAGTTTTGAGAAAAGGCAGGCGGAAAGCAGAGCAGAGCAGAGCAGTACTGCGCCAGCGACTTGCGTCTGAGTTTCTGAGGTGAAGCCAGACAGCCAAGACCAGCTCCAGCGCCAGCAGTCGATGGGTTACTGCAGTACAGGGGAGGAAACCAAGGTGAGGTACCCGTAGACCTGTTAGCGCCCATGTCTCTGGGCGGGAACAGTGAGCGAGGTCCACTATTGAATTAACTGCCCGCCCCCGAACAAGGCGGAAAGTGGCGGTGCGTCACCCACAAAGCCAATTAGAAAGCTGGATAGGTAGGTACGACGAACAGGACGTACCCACTACCAGTAGAGGTACGTACTTCGCCCCATCTCAGTCAGGTACATTTTGCTGCTGACCTCGCACTTTCTGCACCTCAGCAAGTGTCGCATCGTCAGTGCGGCCAATTTTACCTGCTAATGCCATGGCCGTCCATTTCGCCCTCTTCATGGCCGGCCGTTATAACAATTGCAGAGAAATCCGGCGTCGCGCCAGAAGTATTTCCAGTGTCGTAGACACGCACGCGCAACGGCGGCAATGTTGTCAAGCGAAAATTCGATTGTTGCGTTTACAGGAAAGCGACCAACGATAACCCAGCCTGACTGGCCAACAGCTCCTGCGGGAAGATCCCTGACGACCCGAGTCGGGGGCCCCATTCTGCCAGGCAGCACAATACGGACAACGAGCGCGCGCAGGAATCATGTGAGACCTGGAGGCAACCGCCGCGTATGGGAAGAGTGGTCTTGTCATGCTGTGTGCGGTGGCCAAATGCTCGTGGTGTACGATACTTATCCAAGTCTTCCGGTACGGATGCCGACCGACATGCCATGAACAGGTCGTCGGCAAGCTTCGCCGTGACATTGACAGGCTAGAGAGTGACCTGCGTTTGCAGGGTGACGACGCCGGCGAAGCTCGCAGCTTAACTAGCTTGCTTTTCAAGCAGGCAACTCTGTCAGGCTGGACGACAGGCACGGATGAGATGGAAGAGCCAGCCGCTGAAGCTTGCGCGTCCACACGGCTGGGTGCGCATCAATCGGCCCAGCTTATCAGGGCCGACGGTGCAGCGACGAGAAATGGATGGTCGTCTTCCCGACGCCGCTGACCAAACGAGGAAAGACCAGCAGTGAATCGGTTTTCGCCAGCACAGCTACTGGGTTCGAGACGATGAGGCGTTTCGCAGGTAAAAGAAGGATTCACGAGGAACTTCACAGCGGTAGAGATGTGGCTGAAGTGTTGCAACACGGATCAACGCCACAGTTTACGAAAGCCACTTTTGTGCTAAAATTGGCTCAGCCACCAATTGATCAGGGTACATCCCCGCGCAATGATGCAGCGCTCCTCCGGTGGTCCGTGCTCTTGACTTTCCCTTCTCCAGCAAGGACGGCCCCCGCCCCCACCTGGCTCAACCCCTCCGACGCCGATCGGCCCAAAGCACGAGCAACAGCAACGAGACAACCAGCAGCCGCACCAACGCCAGACGCCAAACGGACGAGACGATGAGATAGAACACGCTTGCTGTGATGTGAGGCTCGAGCCTCCGTTTCAAGATTGGTGGAGACCACACCGGCTTCAGCTCAAGAGGTCCAGCCCCGCTAGTGACCGTCTGGCATGAATTTCGTTGATGGGCTTTACTAAAGTGCAGACCTCATTACAAGCAATTCTCGCACTTGCAAAACCTTGCCGGCGTCGATGCAACTATGGTTTCTTCGATTCGCGATTTTCCGAACATGCCCTCCATGGCGCCTGTTCGCAACCGCATGGGACGGTTTGAGGCTAGATATGCACTACACGCTTACTCTGCCGCCCTGCTTCGTCTTCCTCGATGATTCCAGATCGTTTCTGCCATTGGCTTCGAGGGCTTGGCACCCTATCGAAATTTCTGAACTCTGAAATATCAAGTCAAGGCCTGTTGTCTCGTACCTGCCGGCTCTGAGTAATGCGAGGGTGATGAGACCGCAGGGAAGGTGCAGCGAGCTGAGGCCTCCCGTCCGCCTGAACTCCCACGACGTCCCAAATTGTTTCAAACTCGCCTTCCGGCATATCCTTGAATCGACATTTCGAAGTATGCGATGCATGTCTTTATGCGATCACACTCGAATCTCCAAGCTGCTATATGCGATCAACGTCATGGCAAAACCTCGATTTCCGCTGGTTTTCTCAGTAATCGGCTTCCAGAAGCCTCCAAACCATGATTCCACATTACCATCAAGTGATTGGGGGTGATTTCCGTTGTGCGTACTTGAGTGCGATTGACCAATGCCATTAAGACCCAGGGAGGAGCGAGTGGTGAGATTGTCGCGACTGGTGATGCGTCATGGAAGGTCAAGATATAAAGAAACAAATGCCGACGAAATGAAAAGGGCATGGTTCAAAGACCAGGAACCACATTTGGCGCTTTGTAGAGACGGTTTTATTGGAAGGTGGCGACAACACATGTGCAAAAGAACCCGGGACTGGGGTTTCCAGGATCAATAAGGTAGCTGTCCCTCTGTCTGTCATTCCTGGTTTTCTTCATCGGCCAAGTATTCGGAGGACGAAGAAGCCACCTACCTTTGATGCCAAACCCTGTAAAGAGCTGTGGCCAAGCAACAACTCATAGCACCGTGGAGATGGCGCGAAGAAACCATTAAACCCGAACTGGGTTCTGGATACTGTCCCATTGTCCGAGGTGGCTAGGATATGAGCAGGGCTTCTACGAGCTGTATAGAATCATCGTCAGAAATAACCATATACCCCCGGAACCACACATACAAAAGTGTCCATAGCTTCAGATACCCAAATGGTGGTGGATTCTCATCGTTAGACCTCAGTACTTGGGGGGTCATATTTTCACACTATGACAGTGTGACGAACTACCTCTGGCTCAAGTTTTCAACTCCCTCAGTTGCCAGATATGTTATCTTGCCCATCCACGCACGCGTTCTAGCACCACACTCCACTATGAACTGCAAGTATACCTTCCATGTTGTGCATTGCATCTTTGCAAATAGCCCTTTAACTTTCGGCGCCATCGTATCTTGGCAAATGCTTGCGAGTGGTCGACCAAACATTACAGTCGTGTAGGGGAGGTGGGTTCAAACGGTGGTGCGGTGGACACGTGGGGAAAAGAAAGTCCTTGGTTGAAACGCCTCACTACTGATGGACTTTTAATATTGTCATCTGCACGAGGCAATTACGGTCATGAAAGATGCCGACATTAAGCTTACCAAAGCTATCACACTGTTACCGACTAGCAATAGATGTGGTAATGCTGATGGCTTCAGAGGCCAGACCTAGGATCGCTTTCAGCACCATCATCAACAGCATGGTTTGAGCTTTTAATTGCCTGAGATGCTTAACCTATTGTCGGCAAAAACACAAAAGTCGATCGTAAGAGCAAGTACTTTCTGTGGCGGTTTTCTGCCCCTACTTCAATGACTGAAATGACCAATGTCGAGGTTGTCGAGGCACATCAAGTCCAAAAGTTCAGGTTGGCATGGGCAGAACAATTGCCAACAGAGTTTCACGACGCTGGGAATGGTTTCAATGACTCTAGAGTAATTCTCTTGGATACGCGACGAATAGGACCCTTGTCTTATGAGGGCCAAAAGATCAGACGATCGTCGGCTGGCAGACTACCGAGTCCATTTATTCGGTTGTCGGGCGTTGGAATTGGGTGTCTTGACTCTTTACTGCCTTGGTAGGAGGATGATCGTGGGCGTGGCTCTCTCGGGAGCTGAGGAGATCACCAGAGTGAACATTGCCAGCGATGAAATGTCGACACAAATGTCTTAGCCATCATAATTGGATGAGCGTGGTCTCGATAGGTAATACGCTGAAAGTGCCACGGAAGAGAGATGAAGGACACCACGAACGGTTTCCGCTCACGCCTCAGAGATCACCCTACTGTAAGGCATGCTACACTAGTTATGTCCTCTCGCGCGGCTCCCTCTGTACCGCGAAGATTAGGAGCAGAGATTCAGTCCACGATCGTTGTTACTGGTGCCACGTGGGCGCGCGGGGAGTTTATGTTCTTGTCTCTTCGAAGACCCACGATGCTCTCAAAGCGTACCTTGACGCCCTGAACCTCCCTGATGGTTTCAAAGTAAGCAATTCACCTTTTTTGCCAGTGCCAATTTGCAACGCTGTCAAGGAGGTCTTGCATCCTTGCCTTCTTCAGTGTCTTGCTTAGAGAAGTCTTGCTCAGAGGAAGAGATTGGCTTATCAATACCCCTGACCTCGTCATGCTCCACCAGACCGCGACGACTGCTTTCTAGAGGGGCCGAGCATGGGACCATCCATCCAGCAAGGTGCTATCTCAGTCAGATATATATCTATCTCTATCCCCCTCTAGAAAGCAGTCGTCGCGGCCTGGTGAAGCGATCATTAGAACTACACAGGCGGTGTACAGTGTAAGGGTAGGCCAAGTTGATGTTTCTCCAGAGGATAATGTTGATATCAGGATTGAGGAGAGTCTCACGCTTTCAGTCAAACGGTAACGAGGCACAAAACCCCCAAGACTGCATGAGACCCAGCGGCCACCAACGATCGAGGAAAAGAAGTAGCGTGACCACTCCCGTTGGGTCATAGTACAAGGGAGAATGATTTATATAAGAAGCATCGCTTCACAGATGATACCTTGTATGCCCACGAAAGGACACCGCTGGAGTTAGTCCTCTTCCCAAACGCCAAACCCGCCAACCGCCGACCACCTACACCTCCCCGGTCCGCGCAAACTCCCATCATCCGCATTACCGCAGCGAAAAGTGCTTCAGCCTATTACAGGAAGGCGTCTCGTGCTTCTTGGCCTCTGCCATCTTCTCCGGATCCTGAAAGAACCACCCGCTTGCGGCCTCCATCTTGCGTTGCTTCGTCAGAAGCTCGTTTTCGCATTCGTGCTGAAGGGTGCTGACAAAGTGGTTCTCGGCCACGCGGTCGAGCTTGGTGAACTTGCCCTTGGTGTACGAGTCCACGTCGGCGGGGTTGACAAAGTAAGGCACTTTCAGGGTGGGCATTGTGCGCTGCATCGTGTACTGGTTCCGGGGGTGCTCAAACGACATTCCGGGCGTCGACGGGCCGGAACCGCCGCTGAAGAGGCTCGAGATGAGGGGGAAGAGGAAGAGAAGCAGCATCGGCAGCAGACCCATGAGCGTCGACAGACCATTGCCCTCCTGCTCCGTCGCCTCACGCGGCCGCCGCCTTGGCCGTTGGCCGCCGAACTGGTGTACCCTAAACCCAGGACCTCCGCCAAAGTTGAAGACGAACTGCGGACCCGTGTCGAAACCTGAAAACCAAAAATGTCAGCGTCCGTTCTTTGCATATGATGAGTCGTCCAGCCGTTGACATGACCGCCATCTCGCCTCCTGGAAAGACAAATCTTACCTCCAAACGGCCCACCACCAAAGCCGCCACCACCACCGCCAAAGAACCGTTGGAACATCTCCTCAGGCGTCATCTCCTCCCCACCACCGAAACCCCTTCCACCACCGCCTCCTCCAGCCGCCTGCCTCCTACCGAAACCTTCGAACGGGTTTGATGCCTGTGCCTGACCAAACCTCGAGTCCGGATCCGTGCCGAAGCGGTCAAACTTTTCCCTCTTCTCCTTGTCGCCCAGCACGCCGAACGCGCGGCTGACCATCTTGAACGCCTCGTCGGCGTGCTCATGCCCGTTCTTGTCCGGGTGCGTAAGCAGGCTCTGCTTGCGATACGCCTTCTTGATCTCGCCGTCGGTGCATGTCTTCTTCACCTCCTCGAGGCCCAAAATGTCGTAAAAGGCCGTCGGCGAACACCGCCGGATGCGCAGGACGGCGGCTTTTTGCTCGACCGTGTAGCCGCGACCTTGGTTCCCCTGGTTGTGCTCGCGATTGCGGGCGCCGCCCGAGTCGGCGCCCGAGGCTGTTGCGCTCGACATTGTGGTGGTGGTGGATGTGGTTGTAGGTTGGGCGGGCTGGCTCGGTATTGGATGGGGATAATTGCTCTCGGATGATGGCTGTGGTCGAAGTTTACTCGCCGAGTATGTTTGCTGCAGACGAATTCAGATATAAAATCGTCCCAGAGGTTGGGTGATACTGTGCAGTGAGTGATATGTCGTCGGTGTTTCTGCACTTTAGCGTCGTTGTGCCAATCTGGCCAGAAAGACGTCGACAAGGCTGGATGAGACGGTAAGGAATAATTCCCCGCACTAGCTTGTTCGACACAGCCTGCAAGTTTCGTGATTCGGATACCCTGGAAGACGAATCTGGTGGTGGGGCGGAGAAGATCGTCGCGTGTTGGGGAAGTGAGGATAATGGCGATTGTCTCGCACGTCGAGGCAGAATCGCGACATCAGGGTAGGACTGAAGAAAGCGAGCCTCGACAACCAAGTCTACGAAGACAGTTTAGCCCATCCGACGTCGAAATTGAGACCACCCTGGCTCTGGACCTTCAACTGAGACCAACTGATTGGGTCAGCGGCATGCTGAGTCAGCTGCGCTCTGACCATAACATGCTTATCGATAAAGTCACTGATCTTGAGAGCTCTCGTCCGCTCTCCAAGAATCATTGACGATATTCCCAGGTCGTCATTGTCACCGCCGCACCATTGGCAAATTCGCGCCTCGAACAGCCGCAGCCATGGCATCAAGCAGCGACATTCCTTCTGGCGAGGAAGCCAAAAAGTCACTTTTCCAACATGCCCATGATTACGGCAGTATGTACTAATAACCCCCCTCCCCCGACACGCCCAAAGCATGGATGCAAGCCTCAGCCATGGACTAACACCGCTCGCAGCAAACTCCCTCCCACCAGCAATCCACGCAATCCTGATTGCAGCCCTGCACGGCCGCCCCCTTAAAATCTTGCCCTTCTCCTTTGCACCAGCACTCCTATTCAGCAGCTACATCAACCTCGCCGGTTTCCCCACCGATAGCGCCGGCTTCACATGCGCCATGTCCGGCCTCTACGCCCTCCTCGCCCTCCGCCGCCGACAAACCATTCGCAACAAGTTCACCGCCCGCGGCGCCGTGCGTGGCGTTGCCGTCGGTATGGGCTTCGCCAACTCGGCCGCAGGCGCGTGGGTATATGCTACGGGAGACAGAAAGAAGGATGAGGAGGCTAGAAAGGAGAGAAATCGATGGGGAGGGGAAGAATGAGGATTGGTGGGTCGTTGAAGGAATGGCAACGAACAAAAGCAAAGAAAAAGCTGGAAGAATGGCTGCGGGATCTTGGCCTCACTCGACTTTCATCGCGACTTGCCACGAATTGTCTCTGCTTTGTCTGACCTGTCTTGGCTCGGCTGCAGTTGACGATATCCCTGATGCCAAGCACGGGCGGAAGATGTGGGAGTTTTAACCTTAATGGAGCCGGTGTAAGAGTATATGAAGGAAGCTGCCTGTCAATCGGCAGAGTCATGAGACGAAACGTCGGCTAGTCAAACGGCGTTGGAGAGATCGTCACATCTGGCGTCGCTCCGACAAGCTGGTAGTCAAGGCGCGACAGGGGATGAGTAGGAGTTCGGCCAGAAGGCCCGTCAACACATCGTTCCTGTACAGCTATATCATCAACACTGTAATAAAATTCAGCCACCGAAAGAAAAAGTCGCACTGCAACCAGAAGTATCTGCAATGCCGAGTGATTTGCGCTGGAGGCTGCTGCTACAACCCTATGGATGCTGTTGTACAATGCAGCATAGTAGAATATGACCGTTTCCCCAGGCCTCAACTGAAAACGCCAAAAGGAGACATCTCAGCTCTTGATGAGTCCCCAAATTGTGTCTATCCATACAAAGGAAATGCGGTTTGCCGTCCTCCCAGGCCCGGGCAGCCATTGCTGAATCCCGGGGCAGATGCCAGTGTTCCAAACTTTTCGTTTGCCTAGCATTCTTGTTGATCCCCTTTTCCGATATGCTCAAGTTTCCGTCCACCAGCTGTCACTTGGCAGTGTTGCAAAGGACCCTCTGTCCCCCGTGTCTCGAGCCTCTTTGTCTTGGAAGACCCTATCCTCACACAGGCAACCCCAGCTTTGTCCCCGAGGCCACCAATCTGGACTATGGCAGAAATTTGGTCTTCGAGTCATGCATGGGCTGGAGGACATAATATGGCGGTTTCCAAGATGTTGCGCCTTATGCTTTGATGCGTTTGGTACTGCTCTGCATCCTATGCCCAGACAGTGCCCAAACGCAGACGACAAAGAAGCTGAAGAGAGTTACCCTGACGAAATGACGGATCCGAAACTTCAAGTTTGCCTCATGAACAAACAGGTTGGACAGATCCGACAGGTCAAAGTCGGTGAGATACTTGATGTCGCAGTCTCTGACTTTGGGCTCTGCGTAGGATCGGTACTCATCCACAATGCTGGTGAGCTCCCAGCCAGTAACCTTGCGGACTACTCCAGCAACACAGCCAGTACGATGCTGCAGGCAATTAGTATATGTCGATGGCTTCATAAGTGAGGTAAGGTCCAACATACCTTGCCGTGATTGCAATGAATGAGAAGTGGATGATTCTCGCGGTTGAAAACTAGTCTGAGAATAGCCTTCATTGTCTGGATTGGAATGGTCTCCTTCTTTGTGCCCTTCATGTCAAACACATGGTGTTGGATGCCGTTACTGGACATGAAGGCTGTGAATGGCTCATTTGGATCATCTTTTTGGACGAGAGTGCTAGTGGATGGTTAGAGAAGCACACGGAACAGCCAGCCAGGGACACTTACACAATAGTCTTCAGTTCCAGGTTGTGGAAGAAGCCAAAGTCCTCGGGCTTAGGAAAGCTGCTGCGATACACTCCAGGCACCACTACTCCAAAGTTTGTAGGTCTACCATCGATGGGCAGAACTCGTTCGATACCTGGATAGATGGGGGAGTTGATGGTAGCGAAGAGCTCGTCTGCTCCCTTGGGGGGCTTCGTGCCGTCTCGTTTCTCTCCACCACTTGTAATCTTGGAAACATCTTCCAAAATGACCTGCTCTTGCACGTGGACGTCCATAATTGCGTCGACGCCAGCAACAGACTCACGCGACTCTTGCCGCGAAGGGCCCTTGGCTTGGTACTTCTCTGCCACCTCAAGCGAAACGAGGTCCTCTGATTTGGAGTTGCGTCGTGCGGGTCTATAGGCCGGGTCCTCCTCCGGATGGCCACCTTCTTCTTGGAGAAACATTCTCGTGCTTCTTTTCGAAACCTTTGCGACCGCCATGTTCTGCGGTTCGGATGCGGTCGCGAGTATCGTAGAAATTGTGTGGTTCGAGTCTTGCTCGCGTGATCGAGTTTCGATCGTCGTCTTGTTATATATGGAGAGTGGGTTCGCGGGAGGTGTGGTATGGGTAGAGTAGGTGGTCGTGGGGGCGGGTGGGAGTGTCGTTTGAGTAAGTCTCTTGGTAGTTGAGGTTGCGATTGTTAAAAGGCGTGTGATTGCGTGTCGGCGTTTCCTCTGGAGGGAAAACAGACAAGAGGCGTGTTGAAGAGATCCTCTTCGCGTGTCTCTACAGAGGACAGGCGTAGACCTGACGGGCGGCAAGCTGGAAATTGAGGTCCATCTTGTCGAGCGAGGTGTGGTGTGGTAGTGGTCTGGTCTATGGTGGTCGCAGCGCAGTGGCAGGCGGCTCGCGTGTTGTCTGCAGGGACTCTCGGTGATGAAGTCTGAAAGTCGGGCGAATATTTCTGGTTTCTTGGTAGTGAGTGAAAGAAAACAGAAACGGGACCAGCAGATGTTGAGACGGGGGGGAATTGCGAGCGCTCAAAAGAAGCGTGGGAGGAGCGGGTTACTAAATGAGCATCGTAATGGGAAGGGTGGGAGGAGGACGAGGACGAGGACGAGAGCGACAGCCTTTCTGGCCCACAAGGTACGAGATTCGAGGTGAATATTTGGCGCGCACAAGATGTACCCTGCCTACGTAGTGAACGAGGACGTACCTTTTTCTCTTTGCCTGGCTGCTCGGATGGCTGGCCAAGGTTGGTGGGAGAAGAGTGAATTGGGAAGATCTGCCTTGGGGGTTGTCTCAGGTCCAAGGCCAACGAAGAGGCAGTATTGGTTAAATTTTTGGATGGAAGAAGGGACGCTCACACGACCGGACTGGGGCAGTTGGAGATGGAGGGGAGGAGAGAAAGTGGCTCTGCTTGGTGGAAGCGCGTTAAGTACTCGGATGTGTCCTTGGCGTTAATATGCGGATGTTCATGTATTCAGACGTTCAATGATGACTCAAAGTACACACGTCTCAGCACGGGTACCTAGGAGTACTTTCGACTGGAGAATGGGATCAATAGTGGAGAAAGTAGCATCACAAAGTCGGGGATGTCCTCTACGCATACTACATACCTACTGGCAAGGTCTCCGAACAGTACCTACCCTGGCAAACGGTACCTGGATACCTAAGGACCTGAGGTTTCGAGAACCTCAGGCCACGGGGACTGGACCAGCGGCCACTGAGGGCCAGGCGAGGGCTGGACCTGCAGGGACGCCAACAATGGCGGTATGTCGCCTGAGAGTCCAGGGCTGTTGGGGGCCAGCCCCGAAATGGCTACAGAGGCAAGATTTCCTTGTACTTTTTTGCATCGACCACGCCCAAATGGTACAGCCGTCTACCAGGAGACATCATTACCGACGACCGACCTGAGGAAGTGTGGAGAGGGTACTTGCTTTCAGCATCCAAATGGAAGTAAGGTATTCGCGGAGCAACCTTTGTAGATATCTAGGTAGGTAGGTGCTCCGGACCCAGAGCGAGTACCTACATTGTCTTCCTGACCTAGCAGGCAAGGTGAATAGGGACATAAAAGTACCTGGGCATCTGGAGGACACAAACAAAAAGGGTGCGGTCTTTAGTGGCAACATCCACTGAACCAGCCCGGAGTTTGTAAGCTTCAGGGCCACAGGCGCCATGCCGAATAGCGAAGGAGGTCGTCTGAGGCCGCGAGGAAGATACGTACCGTGGCGCAAAGTACCTTCCGTGGTGTACAGTAGCTTTTGATTATTGTATTTTATTCTTAGCACTTGTTTTCCCATCGCACGATTGCCGTAATTACGGCCAGACTATCGAAGTTTCCGGACACTTTCGATGCGTTGCATTGTGCCGTTCAAGGTCCATCGAGGTGTCGAGCTTACACGTACAGTGCACAACTCGCGTCAACCTGGAAATTGAGGAAAATATCTCATGGTGGCCGCGCAACAGCCGCCAGAAATCCACTTGGTGTTTGGTGTCCCGTCAACGGCTGCCACGATGGCCCAGTGGGTTTCCGCGCTCGAATCCCGAGCAACGATGGATGCAAGAAGAAGGGCGGAAAGCAGAAGGACGAGAAGAAGCAAGGTTGTCGGTGATGTCAGCAACAGATCAACAGGCCAACTGACACTCGGCCGCATAGCAGAGGCAGCCACGACGGCCAACGAGACGACATCCGATCTTCCCAGTGGTTGGGCCTCTTCCGACTGGTCTGTTTTGCTCGTCTCCTAGGTATCAGTCAATTGTTCCGCGTCTACAATTCCATGTCTGCTTGACTAGATCGATGAGACACCCCGAGACTGTCTGCCAAAACCCGAGCGATTTTCTTGGTACAAGCCGTCTGTCAGCTACTGCTGCAACACCTTGGGGACACGCAGGGATTCTCCAACAATGGATCAACAAGCTGCTCTACCGCCCACGACGCGCAATTGCGAGCCTATTCTCTGCGTTTCTCGACTCTTTGGAACAGAAAAGTAGACGATGGAGAGATGGCGTGTTCCAAGATAGGCGCCCTGCATCGCCCGACTCGTCGCGCTGTTCCTCATGCGTCTTCCGCCGACGTGTCACGAACCAGCCACAGCAACAGCCTCGTCCGTCCCGTCGATCGACGAATCCTGTCCTGCCTGCCGTGTCGCTCTCTGCTGCATCGTGTGTGTGCCCGTCCTTCGATCGGCGCAATGTGTGTGTACATACATACTGTAGCAGGCAGTTGGAACGACCTGTCCAGTACGCGGACAGACTGGCGGGGGGTCGTGTCGACGACGCAGTGAAACATCCCGTCCCTTCTTGCCTCGTCCTGCCTCGTCACCATTCCGTCTTAACACCTGAGTCGACTCACTCGCTGCCGCTCAGGTGCATTTGTCGAACCCTTGGGAGGGACTCGGTGCTTCACTGTAAATACTGAGAGAGGAATTTGCGCCTCTCCATTCCAGAAGCACGGTCTGAACATTTCTCTCTCTCCCCCGCCACCTGCGGCGGCCCGTCGTTTGCCATACGTCATGTCTTCGCGTACAGAGCCAGCACGAGCGAGGAGTGCGTGCGTGTCTCGGTATTCAGTCAAGGTGAAAGCAATGTGCAAACAACTACCCAGCTGCCCCGAAGTCCACCTCGGCACGCCTCCCAAGACTTTGCGAACCAGCCTTCCGGGTTGATTATGGCGAGAGATTACCTCATCGTCTCACACCCTTCGCGGTACCGGTGACGCTGCCAGCTGACCGAATCAAGGAAATCTCGTCAAGCCTCTCACTCAAGTTACTGCACAATACCTACCACCCCGTTCACGGCAGCCCCAATGGTTATGAACAGGCATGAACTGTCCACTTTCGCTTGCTATGTCGGGCCACCGTATGGACCCTGCAAACGGGGAACGACTTCGTACCACAACATCACCGTGGACCCCCTTCGACCCTCTGGCCGGGCTAGGCTGATCTCACTCACCGAAGGAAATCCGCCTGTAGCCTTTTCGGCACCGAAGGGAGGTCTCTGCGCTGCAAGGCCAGACCCAGGGCCGTTTCTGCGCCGCCCAGGCATGTGCGACTCATGAAATGTCGCGTGTTACGTCCCACCTGTGTCTGTTGTTGTCTGACATAATTATCACATTGTGCAGTTTCTCTTCGTGAACGGTCTCGCAATCTCGGTGTTTCCCACTGATCCACGCGTGTTCCCCATCCTCACTGGCGAGATGACATTGAGCCCACCGCACTCAGCTGCGTCCCCCCGTCCCACGGGCTGTTACCATACATAGCACACTAAGCATCAAGATGTTTGCTCCAGCACATCAACGTGGAAAAGCAAGCGATGCAGAATGAGCGAGAAAGTGGCTAGCGTCTAGCTTACTCGAGCCATGCGACGAACATGGCGATGGCGACTTCCAGCCTCACCTGGTCTCCCCCGCCGCGCCTTGCCAGCTTCCCAAAGCCATCCTAGCTCGACGCCGTAGCTTCGTTCTGCTCGGAAGCTTATACCAGCCCGTCGCATGCTAAAGTCCCTCCGGCCGGCGCGGGGGCTGACTTCAGCTGGCCTCGAGCTGCAGTGTAAATTCCGACGGGCCCGGGTCGCCCGAAGACGACCGTAATACCAAGCAGACTAGAGTAAACAGCCAAGGCAAGTTCGCACGCACGACAGGTTCCATGTGGATGATGATGCAGAAAATGCGTGTAACTGCCGGCAGGCTGCATGATCGGTCGATTCTGATCGAACCGGACTTGGGCCTCAACTAAAGTGTTCGTTGGTATGCCATCGAACTCTACGGAACGGAACGACAAGGACAAAGGGAAAAAACCAACTGCGCGAGTGTGTGTATCTCGGTCGCCCAATATGCTCCTCACCATGCAAAAGCGATCCAAGCCCCCCCCAAAAACAAACGCCAAACAAATGCTCTCTGTGGTTGTTCATGTTACTCATCTCCAAGACCTCTTTCGCGGGGCCCGTTTGCGTCTATCTGCGCTTCTAGCACGCGGCGTTCCAAGTCTCATGCAGCAGCATGACTCCAATGACAGACGCACCCTGCAAGCCCGACGTCGCTTCTGACATGCGGCTGCCCCAAATCTGCAGCGCAAAGTGACACGCGACGGCCAGCTCGCCGATACCCAGTGACAGGTTAGTGATGGAAGCCCAGCTGAGCGTGCTCTCCGACCGCATGTCGCGGATCGCGTCGAACGTGAGGTGCGCGGCAATGACCATGCTAAGCCCCATGGCGCCGAGCATCACGTCCCCGCTGTACGGGTATGACGCAGACGTCGCGTGAAGCCACGCGAGGAGCAGGATTGCCAGGGTGAAAACGTCCAACAGCCTATTGTTCCGCAGCCCGGCAGTCCTCGCAGAGTCTGGGCCGGTTGCCGTCTCGGCGTTTGCATTTCTCGACTGCAATTTGCCCCCTTCGACGGGATCATCATGCTCTTCCGGGTCGTCCTGACTCAGAGAGAAGCTTGTATTGAGCAAATCCGCCAACGAGTTTCGTGGGTCGCTAGGATTGGTGGTTGAAGGCGCAAAGAACGTAGGCTGGGCGAACGCAACGTCTCTCAGGTTGCTCTTCGCATCTGTCGCGGCATCACCCCTCGGCGTATTTACGGTGCTGGTCTCAAAGATCGACTTCTTCTCAGCCGACTTTGGCAGCAAAGGTTTGGGGTTGCGAAGTCTCTGCGCCGGGGTCGTCGGTGCTGGAGGCACTTTGTACCAGAACGGACTCGAGTTCGGACCTGGAGCTGGCTGGCCAAACAGTTGTTTTGGTGCCTTTGCAGGTCCAAAGTCACTGAAAGCTCGGTGTTTCGACTGTTGCTTGTCCTGCGTCGGAGACCAGTCCATCTCTTCGGAGTATTGCACGGCAGCTCGCTGCTCGGGTTGGGGTATGCCAAGCCGCATGTTGCGGTTACTTGTTCTGTGCTGCAACTCGCGCTTGAATAGAGCTGAAGTGCCCGATTCAACGCTTGTCGGAGGGCTTGGAGGAATGCCTGGACGCGGTGTGGACTCCGCCAGAATGTCGTCTAGCAGATTCGACATGCTCTTGTTATCGTCCTTCTTGTGGTTAACCTGTGGTCTCGGCGGGGACGACACCGGCGTGTTTGATGCTTGGAATAAGGGGGTTGTGTCGATGCGCACCGATCGGTTGGCAAGAATGTAAATCTTTGGCAAGTCAGTACTTCCTCTTGCATGTATCTTTTGGACTCGACCTACCGCCACCATCAGCACCGCCAGAAGGCTGTGCAGGCTGAGTTGCGCGTTCCCATCTGCAGAACGGCCGCCCCTTAATTCAGACATCTTCATCGCCATAAACCTCGTAAGAAGTATCAAACCCTGGAATGTGTACCACTGGCCTATGCCCATGATATGCCGCGAGAAGCCCCGAAACACCTGAGTAAACTTGGGATTCCACCATACACTCAGGCCATTGGACCATAAGCTCCAGTATACCAATCTCTCAGGTCTAGGCAGAAGCAGAGTCAGGGCAAGCGATATTCGCTGTATCAACGTCGTCTCGACATCGGGGTCGCGAAGAGGCCCTTCATCCTGCCCCGAAAAAACGGCGGCCAGCGACGCTACATGCCAGAGGTATTGTAAGACGATACCGCCCAACCAGAGCCACCTCCCAAAGCTTGACGACCAGTCCAACGGCGTGGTTTGTTTCGGCACCACGCGATTCTTCCTGCTTCTGTCCATCATCCGCCGCAAATGATCGGTCCGCGCCGTGTATCCCGCCTGGTCTAGCTTCGCGTGAACCTTGGGCTCACACTCGGCGCAGATTTGCGGATATCGCTGCTCCAAGCGTCTCCGAAATTTGTACATGTTTCTCTCGAGCTCCTCATATTCGGGATGGTCTGGGTCGTCTGGGAGGTATTGCGCCAGGGAGCTCGTAAATAGGTGCTGGTTTTTCAAGCAAGTCGCGCAGAAAATGCTCTGCGAAGGGCTGGAGAAGTCTGGCGACTGAGACCGTGGGATCGCGTACGTCGTCGGCGCTGTCGTGGATGTCGTCTTCGCAACTGGTGGGTCGGTGATACCACCATGCTAAGGCGGCCGTCAGATCAGGTCGCGCTGCGACGCCCACGCCGACTCACCTCGTCCAAATAATTCGTCGCATCGCAATGCAGACAGAGGAACTCGCGGATGAAACCGTCGTACTTGATGGATGAGCGCTTTCCGCAATAGAAGCAATTCAAAAACCTCCGGCTACGAAGATTCGCCATGGCGCTTTGAGGGGAAAATCTCCTCGGCCAAAACAATGCATTTATGCAGGCCTGCAGGACAATGTGTCTCTGAAGTGTGCTGCTCAGCAATAGGCAATTGTTGTTCGCAGGGAACTTTCTGGATTCTGCCGGGCGGTCTAAGGTCGGTTCCTGGGGGAAGGCAGGGGAGGTAGCAGGGATTCGCGAGAGCGAACAGGAACATGAGGTCATTTGCTTTTTGGGCCGAGAACCTCGTAGGTGCCACAGCACTAACAAGCTACGCTAGAAGACAGCTGTCGTGGCCTTTAGACGACACACTGCAGGGACTTGAAGAGCCTCACCCCACTTACCCTTAGGAGCTGTCTGATGGCGGAGGACGTGCACTAACAGTTGACCCAAGCCGGTTGGTTTCTTTCTACATACACTTCTAGCAGCTCGTGGGCGTGGTAGGTAGACGGACGAGCATCGAAACTCGGACCAAACGCCATTGACTTATCGTCGCAAATTTAATTGACGTTGCTCGGAAGAAAGTCAGCATGCCGTCTTGAGCATACCCAGGGCGTTTGTCAATGTAGGTATCCGCGTTGTCGCAAAGCCCACAAGTGCCCCCCAGTCTGAGAGTTGATACAACACGTTGCTGATGAGTGAAGAAAGCATCCTCATTACCTTACGCCAACATCACCTTGAACATTACCTTCATCAGCATGCAAGCACAAGCAACATTTATTTGACCTGGTTTTCTTCGCCTCTTAAAATGACGAAACCCGCTGCTACCACCCTTCTCGGCATCGCTTCCAGCCTCTGTGCTCTCGGTCTACTCTCCATCTTACGCTCCTCCTGGAAGGCCTCACTTGCAACCCTTTTACTGGGCGTCGTTTCGCTTGTTATCTTCGCTTCGGTATGACACTCGAGCTATTCTGTTTCTGCGTCGGATCTTGTTGGTACTGACAGCTTTCAGACCCGCCACCTTCAGATTCAGCGGTCTCGTCTTCGGCATCCCATATCACTGGCCAATGTCAACAGCAAGACATCTGATTCTCTTGGAGGCGCATATCTCCTGGTTGTCCTGGGCTCTGGTGGTCACACCAAAGAGATGCTCGCCATGATGGGAAAGAACTTCCCCACAGCTCCAAATGTCCACCGCCGCTACTTGATCTCCAGCGGCGACAGCATGTCTCTGAAGCATCTCACGGCGTTCGAGGACGACCTCAAAGTCATCCGCAGTGACGATGAGGCTGGCACATGGGACATGCATGTTGTCGCTCGGGCTCGCAAGATTCATCAAAGTCTTCTGACGACTCCATTCACCGCCTTGCTCTCGGTCGTCCAGATTTTTCCGCTGTTGCTCCGCTCTTCTTTCAAAGGCGCCAGGAAGCGTCAGCAATTTCCGGATATAATCATCACGAACGGGCCTGCGACGGGATTCATCGTCGGATTGGTCGTCTACCTACTGAAGATTTTCTGCGTCGTGCCAGAAGACACGGCTCAGATGCTCTTCATCGAATCGTGGGCTAGGATTAAGACTCTCAGTCTGACGGGGAGGCTCTTCCACCTCACTGGTATTGCCGACCTCCTGCTCGTCCAGCACGAACAGGTGGCAACCAAGTACGGGGTAACCAATGCAGGGTGCCTGGTTGTCGGTTGAGGGTGAGGGTGAAAGTTGGCCTCGTAGTAGTTACCCAAGAATAACAGCGCACCGGCTGGAGCGCTTTCCGCTCCTACAAAAGCTCGGTCCTCTCCAACGTTGACGGCTTTTTGTGACCTAACATAAGGATGATTATCAAGTTCAGGTGCGCCGACTTCACAGCTTGGTCGGACTCCTGAAAGGAGCCACAGTACGCAATGGGTTGAACGAGCCATATTATACAGGTTTGTGATACATACACCTACAACCACCGGACTAGGCCTGAAGTGTAGTTGGTCCGCCGTCTCCAGCACCCTCCTCATCCTCCTCCGCATCGGCCTCGCTGGCCGACTCACCAAAGCTCGTATAGCTGGCGTTCCGGGCCTGTTCCAGCAACGACGCACGCTTTCCAGCCCAATCCTTCCAGTTCTCGAATTCGTTGTCCTCCAAGTCTTGTCCGATTTGCAGCTTGTTCTTGCCAAAGAAGGCACCGACGTATCTCGCCTCCTCCCTGGCAACGCGCTTCTCGATCTCTTCCTCCTGACGCAGGGCGTAGAACTCCTTGCGGGCGGCGTCGTACGCCTCGTCCTTGGACAGTTCGGTGTTGTGCATAAGCCAGAGCTGGCGCTGAACGACACTGTGTAGTATTAGCACAAACGCGAATAAAAGAAAATCGCCTGTGCCGGCTTACCATTCACCAGTCAAGGGGAAGCCAGGCTGACGCACACCCTTGCTCCAATCGACACGTTGGTAGTCCTTTCCATCCATCTCCAGAATGACTCTCGGGCGCGCCAATTCCCAAGGGTGATCTTTGTAGAATATCGTGCGAAGGTCATCCTCCTCGTGCTTTATCCTCGGAGGCAGGTATATCTTGCGGGGCTTTCGGGACTTGAGATGGGCGTGAACTTGACGACTTCGAGAGGTAACCGGTCTCGTGAGGATTTCGGAAGGTGGAATATCGCGCATGACCTGGAACCATGGCGGCTCTTGGACTGGATATCCGGGCAGGATCTTGGAGGTGAGCTCCTGGCTCACGGCCTGGAAAACCCTAGCTGGGCGAATTTGTCGACCCATGATGACCTATCGAAACTTGATCAATGAGCAAATCAGACAGTAGATTCCAGTCGGAACTTACAGTCTAAGTCGGCGCAACAGTCAGGTTGCAATTGGAAACAGGACTATGTCACCAGGCCAGCCTTCAATACTACAAAGCTATAGTAATGGCGCCGAAGTGCAACGTGAAGCTCAGAATTTTGGAGCGTCGGCCAATCCTAACGCCGCTGCCGCCGGTACCTCCAACATTTTCGGCCCCACTTTCTGCCCATGCATTTCGCCGCGAAATAATTCCCAGTCCAATCATCCTGGAGCTTTTGGCAACCCAGCTCTAGCTTCCTCCGATTTTGCCGTCAACCTCACGCAGCATACTTGGTTTTGTTTCTTCCCTGCCTTCTGTCCGCGAAGCTTGTGTGCTCTCTATGGGACGGTGAAGCGCCTCGTCCGCAATGAACGACAGCGACAGCCCATGAAAGTTCTAAGCCGTATTGACGGGTCCGTATGCGGCGCGATCCTTTCGACTCGACCCTCGACGACTCGAGCTGCAGTTTCTTGTCTCCCCAATCTCCGAGACGACCACAGACCCCCGAGGGCGCCGGTGTCCCAGTGCCGCCTGCATGACGGCGGAGATGGCCCAACGCGAAGTTCACACTGCCCGCGGACGGCCTCGTGGCTGTTGTCAACGTTTCTGCCGGCGCCCTCCAAACGCCCGCGGCCTGCAACCTACAACACCTCGCATGGCTACAGCCGCGCACGTCTCCAACGATATAGCCATGCAACCGCCGCAGCAGCTGCCGTGAGCCCGACTGATGACCATGTCGTTATTCGGCAAAAGGAGGACCTGCTGGATTATGTCGATTCTACGGATGCTGGGACAGTGCAGGAGCACCTTGACCTAATAAAGGATCCATTTCGAAACCGATACGCTCAACCGGAGCCTCCCAAGGTCTACGTGTCGGGAAGAAACGAGAGCGTTCAATATCCCTCATTTGAGCAAGCACTACAAGGCAACCAGTCTCTGTTAGGACCCATTGCGCACTTGGGGTCGCTTGTCGGTACAAGGAAAGCATGCCCTCACAGCGACAGAGTTACCCTCGACCAAGTACACGACGCTTACATGACTCTACCCGAACCGCGAATGCTACACGTACCCGCGAGGACCAGGCACAAGCTGCTCATAATATTTGGCAGACAGTGCAAGAAGAACACCCAAGCCATGTTGCGATACTTCTCCTATATAGGAGACGTCAAGGACTGCGGACTTGTCCTACAACGAAGGGAATGGAATTTTGCGTTATCACTCGCGGCACAATACGTGGGCACGATTTCCGTGACTGAAATGGAGGACGCCCTTCAGCTCTGGAAGGAAATGGAAAGGGACGCGTCGGTTCAGGGAAACGACATTACGTTCAACATCCTGTTCGACGCTGCGTCCAAGTCGGGAAACTTCCCTTTGGCCGAGAGGATATACAAGGAGATGGAATCGCGGAACATACCTTTCACGCGCTTCCATCACGTCAGTCTCATCCACTTTTTCGGGCTCAAGGAGGATCCTGACGGTGTGCGGGCGGCCTACAAGGAGATGGTCGAGGCCGGCGAGATGGTCGACACAACCGTGTTGAACTGTGTCATCTCTAGCTTCTTCAAGTGCAGAGAGGTGGAATCGGCGATGAGGGTGTATGAGCACATGAAGGGCATCCAAGCCAAAGCTGATGGCTTTTCCTCCAAATCTCATCACGCAGAGAATGCCACCGACGTTCTCAAGCGACTCACCAAGATCAGCAAGACGTGTCCCGAATTCCGGCCCAAATTGCAGGAGCTCGCCCCCACGGCACCAGACGGACGAACATATCGGACATTGTTCGAACATTTTGCTGTCAAGACAGGCGATTTCGACACTGTGGCAATGTTGCTCGAAGATATGCGAACATTTGACGTCGTCGTCAATGGCGGCATCTTCCTCGTCCTCTTCAAAGCCTTCAAGAAGCATGGAGGCTACGTAGGCACCGACTGGACTGCAGATCGCTTGTCCACGGTCCTCGTAGCTCTATTGGAAGATTTGGACGACGGAGTCAAGGGCTTGTACCTTGACACCTGGCTCATGATGTGGGCATTGCGAGCGTTTGGCCAGTGTACGAGCAAGGAGGTTGTGCTAGAAGTGTACGAAGAATTTAGATCGAGATGGCGGCTGGTGGAAGACAAAGCCCAGTTTATGGATGCCTATCTTAACAATCTGTTGGCTGGGAAGGACGGAGCTGTACATAGGGAGCGATTCGCAACGCGGATGACGACTAGGGCGACCAGGAAATAGCCCGTGTAAAACACTTGTATCCACATGTCATGATACCAGTAATTGTAGCCAAAAGAGGAAGTCGATTTTCAACCTCTGGAGAGTGAGTGCAGAACAGATGAGATGTGTCGCCACTGATGGTGGAAGCACACTTCACCGTCGCAGGCTAGGGGCGGATGCAAATTTTGGAGGACTGGTATCGTTATGGGCGAAATGGTCTATTTTTGCTCATGTACAAAGCCGTCCCACGACCAAGCTCAATTCATGGTGTACACTCGCGATCGACTCAAGAAAAAAGCGGCTGTGGTCACTTAGACCTTGGGCTTGTAGGTTTGCCAAGCTGTCAACAAGTCAGTACAACACGGCGATATCAAAGAGCCTCGGCAGAGGCCGGGAGTCGGAGAAGGGGAGGGAAAGGTGAGGACGCACCAGCAATGCCGAAGGGGGCGAAGAAACCGACGAAAGAGTAAGTCCAGAAGCCGGCGCCAAACCACTTGGACTTGGGGTTGAAGGGGATGTTGGAGTAGGCACCCTCGGGGTAGTGGAAGGGCGAGCTCATCTGGGCGCGGGTAGTCTGGAAGCCGCGGCGAGCGACGAGAGAGCGAGTCTGGGGGACCGCGCGGGCGGCAGCACGAGCAAGCATCTGGTCACAGTCAGCACTCAATTGAAACGTCATCGATTCGGTTGAGATCTTCGTACTTTGGCGGTGAGATTTGAGGCGATCGCGATGCGCAATTGGGGTGGAGCGGAGATGGTAATTATGGTATTGAAGTCATTCAGAAGTCGATCGTAGTGGTCTGAGGTGTGATCCGGCAAAGCTGCAGTCGGCCTAAGGCCTGAATTATGTCAGCAACAGTCATGTGACACTGTCTTCGGCCAGTGCTGTGAGCTGCATTACGTCCTGGCAGTCGGCACATGGTCCGGGCGTCACCGCCTTCCCAACCCAGGGATGGTCGCGGTGGTGACAGGCACTCGGCTTGGTTTTTTTTTGTGCCCACGCTGCCCACCCTGCACTCGACTTTTCGTTCATCACCATCTCGCAATTGCTCAAGATGGATGAGCTTTTCGACGTCTTCGAAGCGCCACCCGACGGTGCTGCTCCCGACTCTTCGAGCGAGCCTGAGACTACTCCGGTGCAACCCCAAAAGTCACGCAAGAAAGACAAGAACCGCAAGAAGCGCAAGGCAGACGGTGGAATTAAGAATGGAGTTGCCCCAAAGCAGGACGACGAGGATGCCGACATGGCTGACGCCGGCGAAACCTCAAAGGACGATGGCGAAGACGGCGAGGAAGCCAAGGATCGAGACGGCGATGATGCCAACTCTGAGGACCAGCACGAGCACGATTCTCACAAGAGAAGAAAGAAGGACGATGAGGCCAAGCCAGTCCTGACCGACACCTTCCAGACCGCCCAGTCGCGAGAGGTTGCTGGCGCCGCCACCTTTGCGCCGTCTCAGGACGAGTCGCTTGTCCTCTCCCACAACATTCAGCATCAGGTTGCGCTCCCTCCCGACCTGGACTACGAGTACATCCCCCTATCTGAACACAAGCCGCCTGCCGAGCCCGCGCGCAAGTACAACTTCAAGCTCGACCCCTTCCAGAGCTTGTCCGTCGCCTCCATCGAGCGAGAGGAGAGTGTGCTGGTCTCTGCCCACACATCTGCCGGAAAGACGGTCGTCGCCGAATACGCGATCGCTCAATGCTTGAAGCGCAACCAGAGAGTCATCTACACCAGTCCGATCAAGGCCCTTAGCAACCAAAAATACCGAGACTTCGATGCGCTGTTCGGCGACGTCGGTCTGATGACGGGTGATGTTACCATCAACCCTACTGCCAGTTGCTTGGTCATGACGACTGAGATTCTGCGATCCATGTTGTACCGTGGTTCCGAGATTATGCGCGAGGTCGCCTGGGTCATTTTCGACGAGATCCACTATATGCGCGACAAGACGAGAGGTGTGGTCTGGGAGGAAACCATCATTCTCCTCCCTGATAAGGTCCGCTACGTGTTCCTGTCCGCCACCATCCCCAACGCCTTCCAGTTCGCCGAGTGGATTGCCAAGATTCACCACCAGGCATGTCACGTTGTCTACACCGATTTCCGACCGACTCCCTTGCAAAACTACTTCTTCCCTTCCGGCGGCAATGGCATCTTCCTCGTGGTGGATGAGAAGGGCGTTTTCAGAGAGGGTAACTTCCAAAAGACCATGTCTCTCATTGAGCAGGGCAAGGGTCAGGACCCGTCCAACGCCAACGCCAACTGGAAGGGCAAGGGTGCCAAAAAGAACACATCCAAGGGTGGACAAGCCGCGGACATGAAGGCCGACATCTCCAAGATTGTGAGAATGATCATGACGAAGAGCTTCCACCCCGTCATCATCTTCAACTTTAGCAAGAAGGAGGTCGAGAACCTGGCCCTCGCCATTTCTGGCTTCAGCTTCAACAACGATTCGGAGCAGGCCATGGTCAAGCAAGTCTTTGAAAATGCCATCCAGAGCTTGTCTGAAGCCGACCGCGAGCTACCTCAGATTCAGAACCTCCTGCCACTCCTGCAGAAGGGTATCGGTGTGCATCACTCTGGACTGTTGCCCATTCTCAAGGAAACGATTGAGATTCTGTTCCAGGAATCGCTGATCAAGGTCCTTGTCGCCACTGAGACCTTCTCCATTGGTCTCAACATGCCTGCCAAGACTGTCGTCTTCACTCAGGTCACGAAGTGGGACGGTGTTCAGCGCAGACCACTGACCCCGTCGGAGTACATTCAGATGTCTGGTCGTGCAGGTCGTAGAGGTCTGGATTCCCGCGGTATTGTCATCATGATGATTGATGACAAAATGGAGCCTGACGTCGCTCGCGCAATCGTTGTCGGCGAGCAGGACCGTCTCAACTCGGCCTTCTACCTCGGCTACAACATGATTCTCAACCTCCTGAGGATCGAGGCCATCTCTCCCGAGTTTATGCTGGAGCGTTGCTTCCACCAGTTCCAGACTGGCGCCAGTGTGCCGGCTCTGGAGCGTGATCTGATGGCTTTGCAGCAAGAGAGAGATTCTATGAGCATTGCCGACGAGGCCACTGTCAAGGATTACTACAACCTACGCAACCAGCTGGAGCAGTACACCAGTGACATGCGGGCTGTCATTCAGCACCCTGAGCACTGCATCGACTTCATGCAGCCGGGACGCCTGGTCAGAATCCACGACCCGAAGAAGACCAACAACACGCTTGGAGGTGCCGACTTTGGTTGGGGTGTCGTTGCAGACCTGGTCCGCCGCCGGGAACGCAAGCAGGGAGAGTCCGAGTACCCTCCCCAGGAGTCTTACTTTATCGACGTCATGATGGTTGTTGACCAGAAGAGCGCCCCCGTCCCCGAAGGCGTCCGTCCCTCTTCCACGGACATGCCCAACGGCCTGGTGCCATACGTGAAGCCTGAGCAGCCTGACAACGGTACCCGTTTCGAGATCATCCCTTGCCTGTTGACCTGCGTCAAGTCAATCAGCCAGATTAGGGTTTTCGCGCCCAAGGACATCAAATCACAGTCTGCACTTGAGGAGGTTGGACGATCCCTCAGGGAGGTCCACCGACGCTTCCCTGACGGACTTCCGAACCTAGACCCCATCGAGAACATGGGTATCACCGACGACTCCTTCAGGGCCCTCATGCGCAAGATTGAGATGTTGGAGGCCCGCCTGCTTACCAACCCTCTTCACGGCTCTCCTCTCCTTCCCGAGCTTTATCTGCAATACCGCGCCAAGGAGAAGCTTGGGGAGCAGATCAAGTCCAAGAAGAAGGAAATCGCCAGGCTTCACAGCATTGCCCAGATGGACGAGCTCAAGGCGCGCAAGCGTGTACTGCGTCGTCTTGGTTTCCTGAACGAGTCGGAAGTTGTCGAGCTCAAGGCCCGTGTCGCCTGTGAGATATCATCTACTGAGGGCCACGAGCTTGTGCTTGCCGAGCTGCTCTTTGATCGCTTCTTCAACGAACTCACCCCCGAGATGATTGCGTCAGTCCTCAGCTGCTTCGTCCTGGACGAGAAGCTCGAGACTGCTTCTCTCCGTGAGGAGTTGGCCAAGCCGTACCGTGAGGTTCAGGCAAAGGCCAAGCAGGTCGCCAAGGTCAGCCGCGAGAGCAAGCTTGAGCTCAACGAGGACGAATACCTGGCTGGATTCAAGTGGCAATTGATGGAGACGGTGTACTCGTGGGCCCAAGGCAAGCCTTTTGCCGAGATCTGGTGCGTCACCCTCCCTGCACGTCACAAAGCGAATACTAACGATCCGCTATAGCAAAATGACCAACGCTTACGAGGGCTCTCTGATCCGTCTCTTCCGCCGTCTGGAGGAGCTCCTGCGCCAAATGGGCCAGGGTGCCAAGGTCATGGGCAGCGAAGAGCTCACGCAAAAGTTCGAGGACAGTCTGGCCAAGATCCGCCGCGACATTGTCGCCGCACAGAGCTTGTACCTCTAAATGGTTTGTATCGCATCTTGCTTCACGCTTCTTACATGTTTCGCGTAGTCTAGGGATCACCAAAAAAGGGAAGGCGTTGGGGGGTTATCGGTTATACCATGCAGGATGTAGATTTGCGCGGATGCGGAGATGTACGCGGCTTCGCACGCTTCTCCATGGCCACCAATGAAGCAGAATAATGGCCCTCTTTGCTCTCTTCCGTGATGATCTTCCTGTGCTTCGTTATGCTCGTCTGTCTGGTTGTTCTCCCGTCATTCAAGTGACATGTTCGTCCTGTTCGACCTCATACAATCAGAACCCTGCTTGTCATCCTGAACTTGACTGGAACAACCTGATCTTTTTCGTCGCTGTCAGTGTCCTTTTAACCGCCCAGTCCCATGGTATCATTACAACATCCCAAACGCCAGGCAAAACAACAGACGCCCAACTCTCTTTCTACCGATCACCCGAAAACGCCCTAATGACTCCAATGATGATGCTCAACGTGACCCCGAACCCGATAAAATCCTGCCACCGCCCGGAGAGCATATTCTCTTCCCGGTGAAGCCAGCCAAGACACCCCAGCGGCCAAAAGAAGCCAACAATCATGCCCTCAACCAGCACATCCAGTATGCCACCCATGACCCCAAAGGCATCGTCGCCCGCCGCCCCGTCGCTTCCCTCTCCACCCGCACCCGCACCGCCCGGCAGTGCGCCGACGGCGTTTGTGTCGATCCACGCGTCCTCGAGCAAGCGCATCGTGTCCGGCGACGGCATCGTGTCGGGCGTGTACCCCGCCGCGCGGATCTCGCGGAACTGCAGGCGTAGCTGGTTCACCTCGGCTGTCGTGAAGCCCGCGTTGAGAAGCCTGTCGAAGCCGCGCGGCGTGGGGCGCTGCGTCTGCGCATCATGGTGCTGCTGCTGCTGCAGCGCCTCGGCCGTTTGACCGGTCGCTGTGGTAGTGGTAGCGGCGGCGGCGGCGGATCGATCGGGCGGTGCGCGTTGTGCGGCTTCGGCTTCGGCGGCGAGTTCGGCGTCGGTGAGGCTGTCGCCGATGCTGCAGTTCACGTAGACCCGTGCCGGCGACGCGTCGTGGGCTTTTGATTTGCCTTTTCCTTTGGGGTCTTCTGTCCCTGAAGTTGCGGACGGCGGGGAGGAGAAAGATTGTGTTGGTGGCGGTGGGGGGAGGGGACGGAGGACGGCGCTGAGGGCGGATACGTCCGGGAGGATTTTGCCCTGGTGGATGAAGCGCAGACGGCGCTGGGAGTCGGGCTGCGCGAGGCGGGAGCGGATGAGGTGCTTGAGGGCGGCGACGGTCGTCTGCGAGGGCGAGGGGATGTCGAGGTCGAGATCGGGCAGCGAGGTGGTGAAGCGGATTCGGAGGAGGAGGGGAGGCGTCCAGGGGCGTGGGGTCGTCATCTTGGAGGCATTGTTTTCTGCTTTCCTCCCCACGTCGTCTTGAATTTGGTAATTGTGCTGGATATCTGGTGGCAGGATGAGAAAAGCGATTGCGGTGATTCTCGTATGTGTTTTGTGTTGGTGCTGCTGATATGTCAACTGAAGCTAGTTTGCTGGACCCTGGGATGATGACATGCTGCTTATCGATATGCAGATAGACATCATATACAACAGTCCATCACAGCCGTACAAGACCTCTGGTGCTTGGAATGGGGCGTCTCTAGCACCTTGTTGGGTTCAAAGTTTAGCCGTTAAAAAAAATAGCCAGTATGAACATTGGTACTCTGTTGGAAGATCCGTGTCAGGGGTTCTGGTGGCATTTGGTCGTGTCTCTTCTGGTTGCCCAGGTATTACACGCCGTGACGTTGAACCTCTGTATCTTACAGCCTCCAATTTGAGTTGGATCCGCAATTTTTATGCTTGATTTTTTTAAAAAGTGTTTTAAGGTTTCTGTGAGTACAGTCTGTATTTCAAAAAGATTTTGGCAGAAACATTTTGGACGTCAGAGCGCGGGAGCAATATACTGGAAGCCTCCATGACACGACATCAATGCCACGCGTGACGCTACACAATGATAGGTCTCATAATGCATCTGGGTTGTTGTAAAATTTGCCTTTTGATGTTGTTAATCCTCCAAAGTCATCGCCGTGTTGATTTCTCCGGCCATTTGGGTTCCCTGAGAGTCTGGTTGCAAAAGACGTACAGCGGGTAATATCCAAGTACCTTGATATCTCAGCTAATGGGCCAGGAGAACCTTTTTAACACCGCAAATTTCGAAGCTAGATCCGAAAGAATGACTGATTAATATAAAGTGCCGTCTAGGCAGCTGCTCCCTAGAATTCTCGAGAGAGTTGGTTTCTCTCAATAGTACCTTTCCCTTCCAGCATTAAGCACGCATCTCAAACATCAATAACCCCAGCAGACAACCGCGTTTAACACGACCGTATCAAGTTTCTCAATCTTGCAAAATGGAATCTCCAAGCTCCCAGGCAGCCGTAGCAATAGGGAAATCGCCGCGCTGCACTACTCCTGACGACTCGGAGGAGGGATTTCGAGGGCTTCAGATTGAGAGCCCTTCACGCACCGCAGTTACCTTTAACGATCTTCCGTATGAAATCCTCTTGGTGATCTTTACACACTATCTCGACATCGGCACTGGGATGAAAGGTTTTGGGACAACTGCAATCAACTTTCTGTCACGAGATGGCGAGACGAAGGCCCTATCTTATGTACCGTGGAGCCAGCATCTTGAAACGGTTGCACCGGTCCGGGCAATGGGGAGCCCAACACCGGCGTCACGCGCCCATCGTGTGTCCAGATGGCACAAAAGACAAAACGCCAAAGAGCTGTTGAGAATATCGTTGACGAGCAAGATAATCTCGAAGGCCTGCATGGAAGTGCTCTTTCGCCACCCAGAAATCGGCGAGTTGGAAATCCCGGTGTCCTGCTTTTGGGACTCCTCAAGAAGCTATCTACACCGAAGAACAAAGACATTATCCGTGGAAAGCGACACAGACCTCACAAATGGCCGTTTTTCGCGAACCCATTACAGTCGTGGATATTTCGACCGCCTCCACAAGTTTATTAGCTCTGGGCCCGATTTCAGGACGCTGAGATGTTTAGAACTGAACTCATGTTCCTGCAACAACGACGGTGCAGTTCAAAAGGCCTGGTTCGGTCTATTACCCTCTTTGCCAGCGTTGAGGAAGCTGGTGATGAGGAGTTGCCAAACCCTGGAGTTCCAATTCTCGCAACCGCTACCACAAGTCGAGGAAGCACACTTCTACCAATGCCGTTTGCTTGACGAGCTCAACCATGAAGCCGCAGTGCCGCCGGCCCAAGTTCTCAAACGGTTCCCGTCTCTGCGCACGCTCGTAAACTGCGATTCCTTCGTCGACCTTGCCGCGGACGCGTTCGAGCCCATGAAGGACACTCTCGAGACGCTCGTATGGGTCGACACATGGACGAAGCCCATAGACCACCAGCTCGCCGGGGCTCGCGAGGCCATGATGAGGTTGACCAGCGTGAAGCACCTGTCGCTCGGCCCATGCCAGTTGCACATCTTGGCCCGCGGCGACAAGGGCACGTTTCTCAATTTTCACAGCACGCTCGAGACGCTGGAAATCGTGCCCTTGCTGAAAAGGGACGACGAAGACGTCTGGGGTCGTCGCCAGCGCCGTCCCAATACGGACCAGCTACACTTGTACCTGCTACGGCTTTACGAAATTTGCGCGCTTCCGTCGTCCAAGATGCGAGTCATCGATCTGCGCAGCTTCATGCCGCAGAATGTGGAGCTGATACGCATCCTGGACTCCGAGATCGACAGGACAATCTTCCTACTTGCGAGAAAGTTCTTCAGAGCGCTTGGGGTCTTGGTATTATTTCAGAGTCTGAGCAGATCACTCCAATTCTATTTCATGGAAGTATTCCCGTCGGAGATACTACCGGAGCGGAAGACGGAGTTGAAGGCAGCCTTCTCCGAGGGTGATACGGGGGTTTCTCCCTGATTTACCGGGAACACTCTTATCATACTCATATGTGTCAGGAGAGATGGTGTACGATTTGGCTGGCTCAAAGCTGGACATTTAAAGAAAAAACGGTCACATGAGTCGAATATTAAGGGTACTAGTGTGCGTAGAGTAGTAAGGTTTCTGTCATACGCTTCCTCGGCTTCAGGGAAGGATTATGTTGGTTCGTCGTGATCCATAGTATTGGTCCAATGTAATGTGTACTTCTTTCTGGTTATTCAATCACAACTGATAAACTTTAGTAACTCGAAATTGAAAGTCCAAACCTCCTTATCCGTACTCCTTGTAAAAAGACAAAAGTGGGATGGAAGCACAAAACAATTGATCAGTGGGAGGCTTGAACTCCCGGCCTTGGCATTACTACACATGTCATGTGACATATTAGTACCACGCTCTAACCAACTGAGCTAACCGACCAGATGATTGACACGGCCAACAAAAGTTTCATGTATACTACAGCGGGTGGATTTGTGAGTCAGGGCCCCAAATTTTGACAGCATCAAATCCTGGCGGAACTGCCTTGGTCCGTCCGAATGCTCGGCACGAGTTGCTCCCAGTCCATTTCAGAAGCCGAGGCTTAAACAAATATAGTCTCGCTTTCCGGGGCACCAACAGTGTAGGGTCCCTATCTGTAGGTGTAATGGCTTGGATTGCCCCAATCCGTCAGATGGGGTGGATCTAAGTATATAGAATTATCGTGCGGTTACAGACGGTGCCATCTGGGTCCAGGTGGCTCTCGTGACAAACAGGGTCTTTGCAGATATTTTCGTTCGTCATCAGACGACATTACGGACGACAATGTCCCGCCCCCAAGTTGTGAACGCGGCGTCTGGTTACGGCTGACGCGATCGTCCCGTACATGATGTATGGATCAAGTGCTCCTTCATCACATGTTAGCCGAGAGGTTGGATGGATTATGGCATACACCAGCCAGAGGAGAGAGTTCGCGTCCCTGGTCATGGTCATGACGGCCAAGATGCAGACGCAAGGCGCTTCGAAAGACTGCATTGGGTCTTCACCGAGTCAACACAACTCCAAGGCTTGCAGCATGGAGATGACCGACGACGATAACCTCATCCCGAGGACTTGTTTGAAGTGACCAGCAAAACAAGGGTCACCGCAACTGACTGCTTTGAAGTGGGAGAGCTCGACCGCCTCACGATCGCATCTTGGTCTCTCGTAACGTTTGAGCTCACGACATGCCACATCCCAGCAAAACCCTATCCTCCCGCGGCCCCAGCTTTGGGCCATGGGCCACGATGAGACTCAAGACCTTGGCCCCCAAAGGTCGGACTCTGTCTTGTTTTCCTTTAGTCATCCAACAGTCCCGCGTCTAGACTCAAGCCCACCACCCCTCACCGTCTCCATCCCCGGCTCTCTTCCCCGGAATCCCTTCCCGACTCCATGTCAAGCCCCATCGCCCAGTCCACTCTTCAGTCCCAATAGCATTGAGATCCAGGACCCTTTCCCTTCCGGTGCTTCGGTCGTAACGTTGATATACTCTCGTTGTGCCGATATCCCCACTCATTGTTCTTTGCTGCTTGCTTCTGCCGCTGCTCTCTGCCCAGATGCCACGCAGACGAGACCCGTCGAAGCAGGTTGCTCGCCGGAGCCATCGCGGCTGCCACAGGTGCCGTCTTCACAAGATACGCTGCGACGAAGCGAAGCCTCACTGCGGACCGTGTATCACTCGTGGGTACGCAGACTGCGTCTACGTCCAGATCCTCAAGTGGGAAACAGATTATGTCGGCCGCGCCTTTGGCAGGGCCGGAGTCTGGTCAAAATCCGGGACCGCCGGCGGACGAGGGGGAGGCACCGTCAGCAACAACAAGAAGAAGACGGCACCGCCCTCTGTCCCGGACGCCGCGTACTGGAGTCAGCCCACCCACGTTCATCCCTTTGGATTTTTAAACACATTCATCTCCGACTTTGAGGGCGACGAGTCCTCGTCGTCGTCGTCCTCCAGCGAGGAGACTTCTGGCGACGACAGGAAGACGGCGGCGCTCGCTCTACGACGCAACATCAACCACCTCAGCAGACCAGTGAGTTATATAAAACTCGACACCAACGCCGAATCCCATCTGCTCCGCTACTACCTCGACCGCATCTGCCCCATGACGGTCCCTTGCGCAATGAACGAGTCCCCGTTCTCGGCCCTCATCTTCCCCTTTGCCGTCTCCTCGGCCTCGCCGGCCCTCATGCACGCCCTCCTCGGCCTCGCCGCCTCGCACCGCGCGCGGTCGGACGCCTCCTACCACCCGGTGGTCCTCGGCTACTCGGCAAAGGTGATCCGCTCGCTGCGCCTGACGCTCGACAGCAAGCCGTCCGTCGACATCGCCGCCAGCTCCGAGATCCTCGTGCTCATGATGCTCCTCTGCCAGCTCGAAATCATCGCCGAGTGCGACAAGCGCTGGGTCACCCACCTCCGCGGCGCGCGCGACCTCATCCGCTTCCGGCGCCAGGGGCTACAGTCGTCCGACCTCGCGCGGCAGGCGGCCCGCCAGCAGAGCCCGTGGGAGCGCATCATCAACTTCACGGAGCGCTACTTTGCCTTTTACGACGTCATGGGCCGCACCGCCTGCGGCGAGGAGCCCATCTTCGGCAACGACTTTTGGTCCGCGCAGGAGGACGAGCTGGACCCGTGGATGGGGTGCTCGCCGCGGCTCGTCAGCGTCATTGGCGAGATCACCGAGCTCAGCTGGCGCTACCACAGGTTGTCGTCGACGACGGCCGAGGAGTGCTGGCGGGACCTCGAGCGCCAGCGCATGCGGCTCGCCGCGCGCCTGCAGCAGCAGCCCAAGCCCGGGTCCGACGGCGACGGCGACGGGGACGACGTGATCCGCACGTCCGTGGAGCTGAAGCGCGTGACGGTCGAACTGTACCTGCACTCGGCGCTCAACGACACCACCCCCGCGACGCCCGTCATCCGGCAGGGCGTGAAGAAGATCCTGCGCCTGGCGGCCGTGCTGCTGCGCGCCGACGTCAAGGCCGGCCTCACCTGGCCGCTGTTCATGGCTGCGTGTCAGCTGGATCCGACGGAGGAGCTGGAGTGGACGTCGGAGGAACCCGCGGACGAGGAGGCCCCCCGCCACGCGCGGCCGTTTGTGCTGTATGCCCTAGACAAGCTGTCAGATTCGCTCTCCAACGTCACGAGGACGCGGTCCGTCATTGAAAAAGTCTGGAAACAGCGCGAGGCCGCGTCTTTCCTGGCCTCGGACCGGCAGCTCTCGCCGAGTCCAAGGGCCTTTAACGACTGGGCTCGGTTTGTGGCGCCGCTCTGTCACAACATCAGTCTGGCTTGAACTTCCGTGCCTAACTCGATGTTTTTTTTTTCACTTGGAAGAATGACAGTGTTAACGGTGTTCGAGCGGTTGAAAAAAAAGGGGCAGCGTGTATGTGTGGAATTATCATCAAGGGGGTTGATGGGACTTGTGTGTTATGTATCTGGGGTTGCTTGCAACACGGGGAGTATCTGGGCTTTCTCAGCACCCGCAATTACAGAAAACTAGGCAGAATAAATCAGAAATCGAGAAAGACCTTCATCAAGACCAAGTGGCTGGTCCAAATGTGCCGTTGGGAGGAATTGGTTTCCAAGGAATGCCTTGTCCGTCAACCGTGGTCTTCTGGATGTTGTTTCCCCACCAGCTGAGGTTGACTCCCGGAAAGACGAGTGCAAAAAATATGACAATAGCGGATATGGCGAGGCCCGAGTCGAGCGCAGCAGACAAGACGTAGTTGTACTGTTGAAATGCAGTCAGTGAACATGGCCTGGTATCGACCGAGTCGTTGCGGCTTTGGGGAACCCACCTTTGCCCACCACTGGGGATATTTGCCCTTGAGCCACTTATTAAAGATGAAAGATACGACAAAAGCCGAGGTGTAATTAAGGCCTGTTGCTGGAGGCACGTTGCCCGTTCCCGCGAAGACCAAGGGCCAGTGGAGATAGCGCAGGAATCTGCTGTTTGGAAACCGTTTCTTGAGGAACAAGGTGACGACCGGCAGCAGAGCGCCGATCCAGAAGAAGTGCAACAGCCCAGAGTACATCTTGCCAACGCTGTACAGCCGCGCGGGGCCGATGGCGCCCCAGACGACGCTGGAAGAGAAGTTGACGCGTCCCTGCGGACATGTGTACCCGTTCGGCTGCTTCTCCGAGCAGATGCCGTCGACGTGGTCCAGCATCCACAGAAGCACCGCGTTCTGCGTGAGCGACCCGACGATGCACGCCGTCAGCTGCGCCGCGAACAGCGTCCGCCGCGGGATCTTCATGTAGAGGCCCAGTTTCATGTCCGAGGCGAAGATCATGGCCTGGCTGAGCCCCGTGTAGGCGTAGAACTTGAAGATGAGCATGACGATGGGCTTCCCGGGAATCAGGTACCCCGAGACGATCTCGCCGAGCACCGTCAGGACGTTGCTGTTGAGGTTGGCGACGGCGTAGACGCTGCCTGTCGGGATGAGGTAGACGAGGGCCAGGCCGAAGGCGACGAAGATGCCCCAAACTGGCATCTGTGTCTTGTAGACCACCTGCACGACGATGGAGAGGACGAGGACGATGACGGTGAGGATTCCGTACCACCACCACGGCGTGTCTGGGTACCGCTCGATCAAGCGGGAGTGGACGTCCTTCTTCCGGCTCGAGTTGAAGGCGCCGATGATGTCTCTGTAGTGGTTGATGAATATGTACGTCGGGACGCAGGTCATGACGGCGAAGGAGATGCCATAGCTGAGCGCAAAGGTGACTGGCATGAATAGCGGGCTGTATTTTTCGTACTCTGGGACGATGAAATTGCCGTCTCCGCCTACAACTCTGGTTGCGTTGTAGATGCGTCCGGTGTTGTCGTAAGTGTCGGCGCCTGAAAAGGGGAGATGTGCCGCGTACCAGGTGTTGGTGTAGTACAGGATGGGAGTGACAATCGCGAAGAGAATCACCCACCCGGCAAAGACATTAGCTTGCGCCCAGAATGGGACGACCAACGGTGAGCCGTTGTAGGCGATCTGAGACCAGTCGAACGTTGTTGGTAGATACGCGAGGCCGGTGGACATGCCGAACAAGTTGTTGACCACCACATTGTCTAGATTCGTCAGCTTCTTCAACAGTCGATTCATCATGGACGCTGCGACGTACTTGGCGCAGCCCAGCAGACAAAGGCAAAAGTGCTGAGTCCGGTGAAGATGTATCCCGGAAACCAGTACCAGAAGAAGCCTCCTACGAAGACGTACAGGAAGAATCTGTACCTGGAGATGCTCCAGCCGTCAGCAAGCGGATTCGCCCTTCCATGCAACGTCTGGAACAAGGCAGCGTTGGCCAGGGTCGACGGCCAAATCATATTGGGCGGCTCCACGATGAAGCGGTAAGCCAGCCCAGCCATACCGAGACCGAACATCTGCATCGACAGCCCGAGGAGAAACTGGTAGGGTACAGGTGTGTCGAGCCCATAGAAGGCGGTGGCCTTTTGCGCCTGGATGATGTCGGTAGCCCAGGAGGGTCCGAAGGACAAGTTGGACATGACGGTAACGACGGCGTGCTCTTTGATGTTGAAGAAGTGATCTGGATTGATGACAAGATGCCATCTACCAAACACGCGCATCTTCCTCACCGGCAGCAACCGGGCCACGGCGCAGCCGACGGGGTACGCGACGAGCTGGGCCACGAGCGACGAGATGGTCACGCCCGGGTAGCGCATCGAAAAGAACTGGTTGATGCCAGACCCGACCATGGTGAAGACGACGCCCAGCACCCACATGCGCAGCGTGTTGACCGGCATCGACGCGTCGTCCGTGCTGGGCACGTTTGCGCGGACCTCGGGGAACGGCGAGTTGTCCGACTCGATGTCCAAGTGCTCCTGGATATCGCCGATGGCGCACGTCACGGCCTTGTCGAGGTGTTTGGGGTCGCGGGCTTCGACATCTTGCGTGAGCTCTTGTCGCAGCGACGACACTGGGAGTGCCCCGGCCGCCTTCTCGCCGGACTTTTCGGCGGCCATGATGGACGTCTGCAACGAGGCAGAAGAGAGAGAGGGCTGACACCCAAACTGTCAAAATTTTCGTTTGGCAGTTGTGGGTGCTGGCGGAACTAAGGCTGATGGTTGTGGCCCGGACGACGAGGCTTCTTTTATGTCGTGATATTATGGCATGCTACGTGTATGCCGACGTCACTCCACGCACCAGACAAGAGCTAATCGTCTTGTATTCCTGTCTCATCAACGACCTTCCTCAGATTCTTGGTACCGAAAGGTGTTCATCACGGCTCTCGAACACGAATCACCCCGAAGATCCAGCCCCCTGCAGTCTAGATAGGCTTTTTGTCGACTGTTTCTTCACGATACAGTCCCTGAAAGCATTCGCCGTCGGGGCCTGAGGAAGGTCCAAGCTATCTGAACCGAGGTCTGCAGTGGATCGCTTCCCAGGCGACAGAAGCCAATCGTGAGGAGAATCGCGAGTAATGGCAAGGGTTGAAAAGCTTGTTTGCAAGTCAGGGCTCCCAAGTCACATCTCAATAGCCGATGAGGTGATTAGAAGATAGGCCAGAGGGGAAGGTCCAAGCCGGCATTAACCCTTCGATAGCTTAGCAAGTATGGTTATAAGTGTGTGACTGACAGCCAGATGCTCCAATGATGCACACCGCGTGACTGTGCGTGAGGGGTCAAAGTGACGAGCCAATCATCATCTCATGTGTCGACGTGGTTGACCCTCTCACTACCAGGGAGTTCGGCAAGCTGTGGCTGACTTGAAGAGTACAACCATTTGAACAAGCCGCCAGCCAGTTGACGCTGAATCAGACAGCGGCATGACGAGCTGTCTTTCAATCGGTAATTTAACCTGTTTCTAGTCTGAGGTAATCGTAATCGCCGATAACCATGGCCAGTGACGACCACTCACTCACAAAGACGTCGAATATTGTCATTATCGGAGCGTAAGTCCGCCAAGGCTCATGAGGTGGACAGGATAGTCTTTAACATTAAGGTACAGGGGAACCTTTGGCATCAGCACAGCATATCACCTTGCGAAGCGCGGATACACCAACGTCAGATGCATAGACCGTCACCCGGTTCCCAGCCTTGATTCTGCGGCGTACGACTTGAACAAGATCATCCGAACCGAGTATGACGAACCTTTATACACGGAGCTGGCACTAGAGGCGCTCAGAGCGTGGAGAGATGCAGAGTGGGAAGGCGTCTTTCACGAGACTGTGAGTATATTCAGCGGATGCCAGGGCAGCACGCACTCGTTTCTCGATACAACTTACTCAACTCCACCAGGGCAGACTTACGACGACAACAGGCGATCCGGCAGCTGAGAAGCACCTGAGAGAGTCCTACGAGAACTTGAAAAGAGCGGGTCAGGCTGGCGGCATCGAGCTGATGGAAGGCAAGGAGCAGATCGTCAAGCGCGTCCCACAGCTTGCCAACGCCCGTGGTATCGAGAAATGGAAGGGATTGTGGAACAGCCAGGCTGGCTGGGCGCACTCACGAAGGGCCCTGGAAAGATGGGGCAAGGCTGCTAAAGACCTGGGTGTCGAGTTCATCTCGGGTCCGGAGGGGACCATGACCGGTCTGAACTTGGACACCTCGGGCAAGCTGGACGGCATCGAGGTCGCCTCCGGAGACGTCGTCCGCGCAGACAGATACGTTCTCTGCACCGGCGCGGCATCGCCCGAGCTTCTTCCCGAGCTTTCTCGCGAGATGTGGTCAAAGTGCTGGACCCTGGGCCACATCCAACTCACCGACGACGAGGTTGCTCAGTGGAAGGGCATCCCAGTTGTCGACAACTTTGAGCTGGGCTTCACCTTCGAGCCCGACCCCGAGACGAGTAAATTTTGCCGCTTCTCCTTGTCACATGGGTTCCCAAGATAGTACTGACACCGTCGCAGAGTGGATGAAGATCTGCGATAACAACCCTGGCTACCAATACCGCCTCGGCACTTACATCGACCCTTCAGGCAGAGAGGAACACTACTCCATTCCCCGATACGCCAGCGCGCACCCCGAAGACGGCATCCCGGAAGAAGCTGCAAAGGCCATCCAACGCTTCGTGGACGTCGTCATGCCGCAGTTCTCCGGCCGCCCTCTCCTCGGCGCGCGAGTCTGCTGGTGCACCGACTCGCCAGACGCGCACTGGCTGATTGACAACCATCCCAAGCACCCTTCGCTGTTGCTGGCTACCGGCGACTCCGGCCACGCCTTCAAGATGTTCCCTATTATCGGCGACTACATTGCTGACGCGCTCGAGGGACGTCCCCGGGGTCTGAAGAAGGAGTGGAAGTACGGCAACAGGAAGTCGAAGCCAGTCGCCACGCGGCCGGACACTGAGATCAAGGATCTGAGAGACGTGTTGAACTTGGAAGATTAAAGTATACACTTTGGTATATCGCTAGGAAGAAAAGAATCACACGCGGCATGTGCCGTATCATGAGGAGCGCTCGTAAATAACCATCGTCTCCGTCGTGACCGTGATCCCACCCGACGCCCGCACACTCGACATCCTCGCCGGCGGCCTCAACCCAGCCCCGTGACTACCCCCAGCCACCGGTGCAATCTCTCCCACGGTGTCGACGCTGCTCGCGTCCGAATCCTTTGGTTTCGACTCGATAATGGTCTGCCTGTGACCCGTGGGATCGTTCCGGAAAGCGTTCCCCGTCCACAGCTGCGCAACGTCTTCTCGGGATCCGTTCTTTGGCATCTCGTTGGACGACGACAGCGATAGCTCGTCGTGCGAGTGCAGCTCGTACGCCTCGGACTGCACGTTGCGGCGTGTCAGGGCTGGGTGCGGTATCCAAGTGATGGATCTATACGGGGGGCAAACGTAGGTATGAGGTTGTTGATACATTCGAATCTGACCCCTTATGCCTGAGGTCCCAGCCTTCTCGTGTCTAAATACCCCTCTTACGGATGACTAAGCAGTGGCCCTGCTGGGGGCTACTGGCGCGCCCTGACATATTCCCCCCCCTTATAGACCATGCCCTCATGGTCTCGTGGCTCGAAATGAAGCTATTCCTAGATCTCAAAACCCCTTATCTCCATGGCATATATCCTAGCCCTCCTGTTGGCCCTCTACTGCCCCTCATACCCTAGGTAGACCCCCAGTACCCTCATTAAACCTCCGCCCCTATGGTAGGAAGAGTAGTACTGTTTGCAGAGTCCCTCAGGCCTTGACTTGAAGCCGCCCCTATACCGTCGCTACTGCTGCTGCCACTCCGCTGCCCCTCTGGGTCGCCTCTTGTTGCTGTAGACTCTTGTTGACATACCCTCTTGTTGACGTAGCCTCTGGTATGCCGCTGGCTCCTCCTTACTGAAACCTCTTGTTGACGTAGCCTCTGGTATGCCGCTGGCTTCTCGCATACCGTTGCTCTTGTTGATGTAGCCTCTTATATACCGCTGGCCTCTCGTATGCTGTCGCTACTGCCGCTGTTACTCCGCTGCTCCTCTGGTAACCCCCCTTTCGCTTAAACCCATGCCATGGCCTCTTGTTGTTGTAGACTCTTGTTTGCTGTTGGCCCCTCGTTACTGAAACCTCCTCTTGACGTAGCCTCTGGTAGGCTGCTAGCCTCTCGTATGCCGTTGCTATTGCCATTGCCCCTCTGGTGATCCCCTCACCGACTTGAAGCCGCGCTATATGCCGTCGCCAGTGCTGCTGCCACTCCGCTGTTCCTCTGGTACTCCTATTAACGTAGCCTCTGAGTCCCTTATACAAAAAATTATAGGGTCTGCGGTTTCTCTATTGATTGTCAGTAGTAAATGGCTGCCATGCCTCGTGGCCTCCTGGCAGCCATCGTCTCGAGGCCTCCTGGTAGCCATCGTCTTGTGCGGCTCCTGGTAGCCATTGGTTGCTATGCCTCGTGGCCTCGTGCGGCTACCAGGCCTCCTGGTAGCCTACCGTGCCTCGTGGCCTCCTGGCAGCCTGCCGTGCCTCGTGGCCTCCTGGTAGCCCTCGTGGCCTCGTGCGGCTGCCAGGCCTCCTGGCAGCCATTATCCCCCTCCTTAGAGGCCATGCCCTCATGGCCTCAGAACTGGTACCCCCCTATTCGGCCCAGTTCTCCCGTGTCTCGAAACTTCTACCGCCTGGGGGACTGCAGAGGTTCGGGCAATAATCAGGCCTAGGGTGCCAGCCCCCAGCTGACCCCCTAGTCTTCATATTCTCGCAGTAATACTCTCATGGCCAAATAGAGGGCTCCCTTATTACCACGAAGGTTGGGCCTCCTCATATTCCCCAGTATTACTGATCGCCAGCGACATCGCCAGAGGCACCCCATGGCGCCCCTGTGGGAACCCTCTTATCGCCAGAGGCACCCGCATGGTGCCCCTGTAGTAACCCTCTCATTATCGTAACCATATATGGCTATACGACGTGTGCCTCTGAACGTCTCATAGCTGCACGTATAGCACGAAGCTCTCGAAAACGTCTACTTACCTGGTGCTGTACTGGTCCCCACTGGTGTCCCTCTAGTACGCCTCTGTTGTCATGGCATCGATGTAGTAACCTCGTGTGGTATGGTAGTAGCCTCGTTGTAGCAGTCTCGTATAGTTATGTCGAAATCATTGCTTCCGCCGCGCTGGTGCCGCACTGGTGCCTCTCTTGCGATGCCATTGATGGTATAGCCGTATGGGTATCGAACGCGTATCGAAATCGTTACCTCTGCTGTACTGGGGCCCCCACTGGTGCCCCTCTGGTATGCCTCTCTTGTAACGGCATTGATGGTATAGCTGTATGGGTATCGCGCGCGTATCGAACTCATCGCCTCTGCCGCACTGGGGCCGCACTGGTGCCCCTCTTGTATGCCTCCCTTGTCATGGCCTCGTTGTAGTCTCGAGTAGTAGTCTGATGGGGGTAGCCTCGTTATCGTAGCCTCGTAAATGTCGTATAGCGGAATCGTCGCTTCTGCCGCACTGGTGCGCTGGTGCCGCGCTGGGCCCCCTTTGGTATGCCTCTCTTGTGATGGCATTAATGGTATAGCTGTATGGGTATCGCGTATCGAGATCGTCACTTCTGCCGCAGGGTATCGCGTATGCCTGCCGCACTGGTGCCGCACTGGTGCCCCTTGCACTGGTGCTGTACTGGTATGCCTCGTGTGATGGTATCGATGGTATAGTGGTATGGGTATCGCGCGCGTATCGAAATCATCGCCTCTGCCGCACTGGGGCTACGCTGGGGCCCCTCTTGTATGCCTCTCTTGCGGTATTGAAGGAATAGTTGTATAGATATCGCGTATGTCGAACTCATCGCTTCTGAAACCGTCGCTTCTTCTGCACTGGTGCCCCCCATATAACCCACTGGTTGGAACCCCTAAGGTTAGGTAGAGATTCGAACATGTCAGGGCTGGGTGCGGTATCCAAGTGATGGATCTATACGGGGGGCAAACGTAGGTATGAGGTTGTTGATACATTCGAATCTGACCCCTTATGCCTGAGGTCCCAGCCTTCTCGTGTCTAAATACCCCTCTTACGGATGACTAAGCAGTGGCCCTGCTGGGGGCCACTGGCGCGCCCTGACACGGCGCTTCTTGTTGTTCTCGACCGTGGTCGAGTAGGGCACCGACGTCTGGTAGTTGTGGTTCGACTTCTTGGTCGAGCCCGTGATGCGCGAGCTGACGACCATGGGCAGGTACCGCACGAAGAAGGGCTTGAGGGCGGGCACCGACGCGCAGATGATGCCGGCGTTGACCTCGACGCAGGCCCAGTTGAGCTGCTTCTCGACGTCGCGCGTGAAGTCGGTGCTTCTGAAGAGTGGCGGGAGGAGGACGGTGCGTCTGATGGCGCAGAAACAGACACTGCAAGGTGGAAGAGACGTGAGCACATCGTTTCTCTCTCACCAGGATGTAGCTCGGGGCGCCGGGCGTGTCAACTCACAAGAATCCTGTGGCGAAGAGCGCGATGAGAGACCACTTCTGTCTGTTGGGCATCTGGAGCGGGATGATGATCTTGAGCGGCAGAACCAGACAGACCATGTCCATGGCGATGTTGGTGGCGCTCAGGACCAGGTAGACGGTGTTCTTGTCGATGCAGGTTGCGCCGGACCTTGCCGTGACATCCCACGAAGCTTCAATCGGTCTGCAACTGAAGACAATAACAAACAGATATGCCAGTGCGTAGGCTGCGGTGAAGGCGATGAATGAAATGACGACGATGCGGAACGCGCGGTCCGGCGAAAGACGTAGATAGAGGATGAGGAGCGACATCTTGGCCGTCGTGACGCTGAGAGAGTAGACCACGATGACTGCCACGCTATGCTGAGATGCTGTTAGTAGGTAGGCACGGTTGATCCGCCTCATGGCATCTCTTGAACTTACAAGAAGAAACGGTGGCGAATAGTCGATGCGTTTGACCTGCCAGAGATGTACTCCGACACCGAGCTGGCATACTGAAGTCGTCAGCCATGAGGACGAAGAGTCGGAAGCATGACTGCTCACGTTTGATGGACAATCCAAAAAAGGCAATGGCGAGTGCCAGTGAAAGACCGATGCAGTCTGTGAAAGTGTCAGGATTCTCATCAAGACGAGGTGACCAGGACAGGCACCGTACAATCTTCCGGGCCGAGAGGCCGTTTCACGATGTGCAGTCTCGTGAAAACGCGCAAGGTGACGAAGATGATGGATATCGACACCAGCACTCCACCCAGCGCCATGGCACCGGCAGTGATGGTCCCAGCATCGAAACGTCCTTGTCCTTCTGGCGGCTCAGCCATGTACTCGGATTCAACGGAACCCATCTCCTCGTTCCAGACACGACCAGCCCCAGATGTTCAAATCCTACAAGAGACGGGAGGGAACTGTTTGACGAAAAGAATGCGTCAAGGAAGACAAGCCAAGCCGCCTTCATATTCCAGTACCGAGTAGCTTCCCTTGGGGGCCTCGCTCGATTTATCTGTCGCATACATCCCTCAACGACACGAGTGGGCATGTCTCTCGGGCATCGCTTGGAATGTGCCACTCCACCAAGGATGAAGACCAACTTGGGGAAAGGGGCTCGCTCCCACGGTGAGAGGAGGTTTGACAAGTAAACATTGCCCTGGCGCCGTGGTCGACCGCGGGCAGGACCGACTTCAGCCCGCATCTCGTCCGTAAAGGCCGTTGATTTGATTCGCCATATTCGCCCGTCGCCCTGCGTCGGCCATGCAGAGGGCTCCGCAGACCAGCCTGCGCGTAATGAATGGGGGAGGAAGAAGAAACAGTTGGAAGCCCGAAAAAACAAACTAGTCAACTAACCCCATGTGGTTTGCCTCGTGGGTGACAAGTGACATTTGACAGATACGAGTTGGTTCGTTCGCCTGGCCACTTGGTTTGACAGATTCGAGAGCCTTGCAGTCTGGCCGTCTACAGAGTATGGCTAGCCGGTGACGACTTGTAATTTGTACGGGCACACCATGCTAAGCGCAGTTCTGACTCGGTCATGATAGAGAAGCAACGCCGAGAGGAATTCTTTCTCCGCTGGCCGGCTTTTCCAGCGTCTTGGCCAACACACCAGCCCTAGTCGAGTCCGTGGTTAGGCTTGCTCCCTCGAGACATTGGACAGTTGGCCCTGGTCGGCTCTCCACAATCCTTTGTACGGTCGAATCAGAACCATGGGAACGTCCAGCAGGAATAAGAAAGCATCGTGAACTTGAGATGCCCCTCGACAGGCGGCTTACTGCCCGCCCTGGTCATGGTGTACAGGGGCCCTAGGCAGCTTCTGCCCACTCATGTAGCCCTGGTACGAGTCTAGGCATGCACTTGTCGTCTGGTGGGATTTGTCTGTCCACTGAGGAGAGTTTTCTTTCGAGATATGCCTTGGATCAACCTGAGGTTCTATCCCCAAGTTTCGCCTCATGTGCTCATGTCTAGATGGACTGCTGAGGTTTCAGATGGTTGTTAGCCGGCACGCCCTGCACGACTTCCATCCACCTCCAGATAGTCTAATATAGAACTGATGCAGCAGCTAAGCTGCAAGCTGTAAAGTCATTTGTTGCGGGACTAAGGTATGGAATCGCTCATAAGATGACAATAAGCCTGGAGCCAAGTACATGCCAATACGCGATGCGCCAGCCACCATATGCATCATTTTTGGATCACCAAACCTCCATGATATTTTGTGAGTCCATGATGAAATTTCCGCCATAGTCCAAAGGTAATTCTAAAAGATGATGCTTTATCTCCTATCCCATTCGCGCTCCCAGGGCCTATTACGTGCATTCATGGCCTGAAGCAGGTTGTTTCAAGCACCGATGCAGCTGAAGACTCATTGCTCGAGAGCTCAATCAATGCTTCCTGGGTGTTTGTCCCGGCCCCATTGAGCATTTTCATGTAAATTTTCATGAGCCGCCTCCGGCCTTATCGGACTCGTTGGCGATTGCGACGGCAGCGAAGGTGACAGTACGCCACTCGCAGCAGCTTTGTCCGTGTCTTTGGACAGCGGCTTTCGAGATCCTTGTGTTGAGCCACGGTATTTCCCCAGGCAAGGGATCAGGGGGCGTAAAATGGGTACACAGATGCAAATGTTGGCCGAGGTGATTTCTGCCATTCCCAGAAGGATGAGTGGCACGGATTCGTAAAAGGGATCCTCGGAGTGTACGCCGATACCGAGAGTAACGATTCTCATTATCGATATACCGCCAGTGCTAGTTTCTGTCAGTCGAACTTCTACGCATCGCTTGAGGGACTCGCTCGCAGACACTCACAACATGCCAACGCCAAAACTAGCGATAAGGCCTGCTTTCTGAAACCGTGATACTTGGAGCCGGCTTACGAGCGGAAGTGGTAGGATGAAAATGACGATATCGGTAACGAGCTGGACGGAGGCGTTTGCATACGACCATTTCAGGAAAGATTGCTGGACAGTGGGGGAGAGTCCAGACTCTAGCAGCGGACGCATTACGATGGCGCCAGAGATCATGAATGTGCACATGGTGACGAACACCACGGCGAGAAGTGTGTTGCAAAACACCCTCATGAAGCGAACTGCAAATGCTCGCCGGTATTGCAAGAGATACGTAGCCTTGATAACAGCAAACGAAGCTTGGTAGACGAGCACTGTTGCAACTAGATACTATGAAAGTCAGCTGGGTAACTTTGGGGTCTTGGTATGGGGCACTTGCGTGAATGTTGACGACTATCTCATGGACCGGAATGTTCCAGACGTGTTGACCCAAGGTTGAGTCTGAGGCGTCTGAGAAGCCGATGCGGTCAGCGGGCGGTCATAACAGGCACCAAACACCTGCGTGCTGTCTTTCTACTTACTCAGAAGAATCATCAAACACTGGGCGGTGGAGAATAGCTGCTCATCTTAGTCGCCGCAGCGATTAGGAGTAGTTTTGAGGAATACTCACTCCGGATAGCATGAAAAACCAGTCGTCCAGGCCCCAGCACTTGAGAAGATAGCCTCGAACGTAGCCCCTGACACCCATGAAGATGATGTTGATTGCGAGGAACATCGCCGCGATGCCTACCACCAAGGGCCCGCGACTATCATTGTCGACCGGCCGAGTGCTCGTCGCTCCAGGGGCTGGCCCTGTCGACGTTGCGTTCCCATCCATTACCGCGCGGTCTCGGCCAGAACAGCTCAAGCTAGCTGGGACACGAGGTCTTGGACAGGGTGAGGTCGTTTCCGAGGTTCCTGGCGCGAGCTTAACTGGCGATGTCGTGCAGTTTGCAATGTGACATGGCGAGAGGTCAACATGCGACGTCCGGCTCCCGTCGACAGCTGCTTTCTGCAAAGAAAGTTTTGGCAAAAATGCGAAGAAAAGGAAGTTGCTGCCGCATGAGCAGTTCAGATTTGCTTGCCGCCTGGAATGCTCGGAGCCCATCTTTGTCGGCGCCACGCGCGTCGGACTGGCCGCGTTCGGGACTAGTTTGCTCGACATTGTCGATGATATCGACGCCCGGTCGTCCCGTTGACCGCTTGCGGAACGTACATGGAGATCTAGATGTGATTTGCAAACGAAGCTTTCGCCACATATTACAGTCCAACTGCCCGGGACGATCTGGCCCTAGTTGCGAACGCTCACCTGCCAGACTCGGCCCGATCGGTTGAGTCGATCGGGGTCATCATGACCTAGTCCCTAGTGGCTGTGTTGGAATTAGTCAAAAGGGTATTGGAAATGCGACGAGCTTTAAACTCTTTAGGGGACATATCTCAAGCCCGGTGATGCTTTTTGAACAAGTGACAGCCCTGATCTCTAACCAGGTCTGGTCTTCAACCTCGTCTTGGGCAACGAAGCTTGTTTTGAGTAGCATCACAGAGCAAGAATCCTCTGCATGCTCCTCGGCGGTAGCCACTTCAAAAGAATTGGCTGGAATCCCAAAGTGAACGGCAGCTCCTTCGACCCAGCACCTCGACAAGCATTTTGAACTCGGTAGCGATGGAAGGTTTCTAGCTGCGCGATGGCGAGTTGTTCAGTGAATGTGTATAAAGAATAGTTTGATCACTTTTTAGCGGAAATGACAGATATCAAGGCGAAGCAATAAAACTAACAGCCACCCACTACGATGAAGGAAATTCTACATTTCAAAACTTTCAAGACCAGGCCCATACCCATAAAGCTACAACAAACAGACAAAAAGAAGCTTAGAAACCAACGCAAATGAGTCCTGAAAAGAATGCTGAAGCAAAACAAAACAGTCCCTTCCCCCAATTCCACTTGTGATTGGACGCTCCAGAGCATGCCTTTCAGCAAAGTCTTCTACGGGCCCTTCTTGGGCCCTCTTCTGTTTCGATCAACTCGCTTCCTTTGCCGCTCATCAGTGTGTTACGTCTTTTCTCCTTCGCCGCTCATCAGTGTATTACGTCTTTTCTTCCTGACAGAAGCGCCAATCTTCAGAGGTTGCAAGATGATCGGACCTCGTCTGCCTGGGACGAGCTGGAACAAGCCTGGGTTGGATGTATCGTAAGATTTGGTCTCGATGCCCTTCCGCACTGTCCTCCCAGTCTGTTCACAAATTGCATCCTCTCCCCAAACGAGTTTTGTGCGTTCGCGGTAGTACTGCTTTGCAAATGCAGCCACATCTCTGGCGAGCGACGGCGTATCCAGGAGTCCGGAGGAAAGGTGGTTTTTCAAATTGTCCGCAAGCATGGACGCAAATGAATGCTTGCCTCCTGACATGGAAACTGACTCGAACCCAGAGCTGTAAAGAATCTCCTTTGCAAAAGATGGATCTATAGCGGATACTTTGCCCAGTTCTTTGCCGCTCAGAATAGAGGCGCCGGCATGACAGCAGTCGAGTATGACGAGGGTGTCGCACTTCAACCGAAGAATGGGACGGTAGATCCTTTTCCAGGAAATGGCGACACCACCTGATTCATGACTGGATGCCTCGTTAGCAGGGACTTGGTCACGGCCCATGACTATCTTCGCTTCAATGCTTGTGCAGTGCGAAATGTCGCTAGCTTTGGCGTTTAGGACATCGGCACTTACCCGGCGAGAACGAATTCTGTGCTCTTCTTCTTGTGAACAACACCGTTCTTCTCTTCAACCCTTTCAATCTCGCTAAAACCGCCGTGTCCGTAGTAGTAAAGAATGACAAGCGTGTCTAGGCGAGGGACTTTGGGAGTCGGGTTGCATTGCCGAATCATGCGCCGCAAAGAAATGGTTGCATCGCGCGTGGGTATGCGGTAAACCTCAACGTTGTTGTCAGGAATAACGCATTCAAGCAGTAGAGTTTTCGCTAGAAGAACTCTCGGCCGCGGCGCTGTCTCTATAGGCCTCGCTATACTTTAACTAGACGAAATAGAACTATATATATTACATTTAGCTATATTTCGTTATATATAATATATACTAGATTTTACCCCCTAATTATATATAATAATTAAAAATCTCACAATACTAAAAAACTACTAAGCTAAAAATATATATTATACTAAATCTATATATTTTAAATATTAAAATATCTACTAAAAATACCCCTATACTAATCCTTAAAAGAACTAAC